>SKCR01045145.1:0-115989 GCA_019454045.1 Zanthoxylum bungeanum | reverse complement strand
GTTCGAAAGTAAATGAAACAGAATGTCCGCGTTCGTATAGCGTTCAGAAACACGTTCGAACGGGGTAAGACCTGATGCATGATGAAATAAAATAGATGCGCGTTCGATTAGCGTTCGTAAACGCGTTCGAACGGACTGAGGCAGAATGCATACGTTCGGGTAGCGTTCGGAAACGTGTTTGAACGAGATTACCAAAATGGAATTTGAAATGACACAAACACGTGCATGGATAAACAAATACATAATGTAGGACCTCGTATGCCCGATTGAGCATATTTCACATTCAATCGAGTGAAATTGTCCGGCGCGGCAAAACATCGTGGTAAAGGTAGCCTTTAGGCATTTCCCTCGAATGGAGGACATTTAACCCACCCTAGTTAGCCTATGTGCATTAGATTACAATGCATGAATAAACAAAGAGATAATATGCGAAAAATAAATAACAGAATAATAAAAGGCGCGGCAAAATATCGTGGTAAATGTAGCCTTTTAGACTTTTTCTAAAATAGAGGACCATTAAACCAACATAATTAGCCCATGCGCATCAAGTAACAATGCATATAAGATAAATAAAGCAATAATATGGGACCTTGTATGCCCGATTGAACATACTTCACATTCAATCGAGTGTACCTCGTCCAGCGCGGCAAAACATCGTGGCAAAGGTAGCCTTTAGGCATTTCCCTCGAATAGAGGACCTTTAATCCACCCTAGTTAGCCCATGTGCATTAGATTAACAATACAGAAAAAACACATAGAAAGTAGATAGTGGAACAATGAACACAAAATACCCAAGACATGATAAAGGAATCTGTCCAGAATGCCTGCGTTCGTGTAGCGTTCGGAAACGTGTTCGAACGGGGCGAGGCAGAATATGTGCGTTCGAGTAGCGTTCGGGAACGCGTTCGAACGCGATGGCGAAAGTGGCATCCATAATGTAGTAAATACATGCGGGAATGTTTCCCCAAGCGGTACGTGGAGTTGTATCCCAAGTACAGACTACACTACCGTCCATTCGGATTCGGCTACGGAGTTTATGTCTGGGTTTCCATCCGATATACCACGAGAGGTAACATTCAAGCGTTAACACAATGCAATCATAAAAATTGACTTGAAGTATGATAATGCATATAACAACACATAAACAAAGAAAGAAACATGCGGAATGATAAAGAGCTAATAATATGAAATAAATGTGCGATAAAAAAATGAATTAGCGTTAAAGAAAGATGTGACCAAGAATTTTGTCATCTTTGATATAGGACCACGCACACCCGGTTGGACATATTTCATGTCCAACCGAGCGTGCCGCATCCAAACTACAAAATTAAAAAGTAATAAAAGGTGCCCTCAGGTCTTACCTTTTAAGTCGCTATTCTAAAGTGTGTCACGTCGTCGCCGGAAGGGTTACCGCTCCGTAACTTTTCTGGTTTTCTAGTCTACTGGTCTACTATTTTCCTTCGCCGTTCCGCTGTTTTCGCTGCCGCTTTCTCGGTCTTTCCTCGCTGTTTTTAGCTGTTCCTTTGCCGCTATTTTTTCGTTGTCTTTGATACTATTTGGTGGTTATTTTTAGGACTGGTTTTGATGATTTTAAGATTGTTTTAAGGAATTTTTTAGGGTAATTTTCGGTGATGTAGAGGACTGTTTTGAGCTGCAGTTTTTGGTAATGTAGGCGGCTATTTTGGGTATGATTTTTGGTAATGTAGGGGTTGTTTTGGGGGTAATTTTTGGTGGTGCAAGGGCTGGTTCTTGTTGTTGTATTTGCGTGAATGAGCTCTAGAGAGAGGAGTGAATGTCTAAGAGAGGGAGGGTTCGGTTTTGGTCTCCTTTTATAATGGTTAGCTAGGGTTTATTGGTTTTGGTGCATGGGTTTTGAAAAGGAAACAAATCAAGTAAATATGGGGTGTATTTAATTATTTTATTTAGGGAAATAAATTTTTTATTTTTGGTGGGGATATATTTAATTTATGAGATGAGTTATTTTAGTTAGCAAAAGGATTTGAGAGATTTGATTTGATTTATTTAGTTTAGGAAGGTGATTTGTTTGGATTTTAACATGTGTTTAATGTGTTGAATATTTTTGGATGGGATTTGGTGGGCTTGGCTTTGGATGGGCTTGGGCGTGTGGCTGTGTGGCTAGCAGTAAAAAAGAAATACCGAATGTCATTCGAATGCTTATTCGGACGCTACACGAACGTCCGTAATCTGTTCATCGTTCGAACGTGTTTCAGAACGCGGCACGAACGCACATGTAGTGAACCTGTGAATTAAATCTGATGACATACTTTTTTCCCTTCCGACATCCATTTCCCGCAACTTCCGCAACTTATCGGGTAGTGCCTCCGACCGAGGATCATCATCGGGCTCATGCAAAAATGCAAGTGTCTATAGTCGCTCCCACTTTGATGGGCTTGTGCAGTGTGTGACAGTGACAATCCTATCAAAGTCATGCATGCATTTTTACTTACGTGGCTCGCTAGCTGCTGCCTGACTTACCTGTTGTTGAGATGCTTCAAACTGATTTGATGGTGGTGAGGTGCTGCGACCCCTGGTCCATTCCCAAACTGTTACTGTGAGGTGGTCCATTCCCGAACCGTTACTGTATGGTGGTCCATTCACGAACCGTTACTGTATGAGGTGGTCCATTCCCGAACCGTTACTGTGAGGTGGTCCATTCCCGAACCATTACTGTATGGTGGTCCATTCTCGAACCGTTACTGTGAGGTGGTCCATTCCCGAACCGTTACTTTGAGGTGGTCCATTCCCGAACCGTTACTGTGAGGTGGTCCATTCCCAAACCGTTACTGTGAGATTGTCCATTTCTGAACCATTACTGTGAGGTGGTCCATTCCCAAATCGTTACTGTGAGGTGGTCCATTCCCGAACCGTGTTGAGAGTGGGCTTTGTTCTCTAGGCTTTATACCCGAACTGTGTTGATAAGTTGTGGTTCCCTTCCGAACCTTGCTTCATTCCCGGCATGCTAAACCTCATTCTCAAGGCGTCGCTGGTCCCCTTCCGAACCTTGCTCCATTCTCGGAGCGCCATTCCCGGCATCGCTGCTGTGGGCCTCGACCCATGCTCCATTCCCGGAGCGCCATTCCCGACATGTGATGATATGGGCCTCGACCCATGTTCCATTCCCGGAGCGCCATTTCCGACGTCGCTGATGTGGGCCTCGACCCATGCTCCATTCCCGGAGCACCATTCCCGGCATGTGATGATATGGGCCTCGACCCATGCTTCATTCCCGGAGCGCCATTCCTGGCATCACTGATGTGGGCCTCAACCCATGCTCCATTCCCGGAGCGCCATTCCCGGCATGTGATGATATGGGCCTCGACCCATGCTCCATTCCGGAGCGCCATTCCCGACATGTGATGATATGGGCCTCGACCCATGTTCCATTCCCGGAGCGCCATTTCCGACGTCGCTGATGTGGGCCTCGACCCATGCTCCATTCCCGGCATGTGATGATATGGGCCTCGACCCATGCTCCATTCCCGGAGCGCCATTCCTGGCATCGCAGATGTGGGCCTCGACCCATGCTCCATTCCCGGAGCGCCATTCCCGGTATGTGATGATATGATCCTCGACCCATGCTTCATTCCCGGAGCGCCATTCCCGGCATCGCTGATGTGGGCCTCGACCCATGCTCCATTCCCGGAGCGCCATTCCCGACATGTGTGTTGGGTTCTCTAAGAACAACAACCAAGATCTTTAAGCATAAAATGATGTGAATACGCAAAGTAAAGTAGCCGAAAATACTTACAATGCTCGGTTGAGTGGATGTAGGAGATAACAAAAATTTGCCTCCATGGAAGTTGTTCCAAGCTCTCCTCTTTGATGTATGTTGAGCTACCAAGCTTGATTCTTGAATTCCAAACTCATGGGAAAGGTTTCCCTATCACCTTTGTATGATTCTTTGATGTGCTAGCATGTAAGATTTTTGAATAAAAAATCTTCAACCAAGAACCTTAGGTCTCAGCAATTGGAGAGAAAGAGAGGGAGAGGTTTCAGTTTTTTTACAAAAAAAAATGAGAGAGTAAATTGTGTTTTTCATTTTGTTAAATGTATATTTGATTTCAAAAATCAAATCCATTTACAAAAAGTCAAGTTGATAAATGTCTTTCACAAATCAACAAAATGTGCAAGACAAGTTACCAAAATCTCTATCAACTTCTATCAACCAAAAAGGTGATTAAGTTGACTAGTGATGTGACTTGTGTGGGCCCCACTATAATTCAAAATCCGAGTGGGCCCGCAAACATATTCCGGGCTCGGGTTCGTTAATTCTGAATTAACGAATTTTCCATTGCGACTTAATTAAATCAAATTTAATTAAATAATTATGCCTAGTAAAATTACTATTAAAGTCGCTCGCGAATTAATTCTAAATTAATTCGTTCGCCCGAATTAAAATCTAATTTTAATTCCGTTATGAAATCTAATTTCATTTAATATATCGAATATATTATTTTATCGATTAATTCGAAATTAATCGTTCTCTCTCTATTAATTGAATTTTATCCCAGATAAAATTCTCCGTAATTAATCCTAGATTAATTTTCTCTCTCTTCCAATTAATCCCAGATTAATTATGTTCGAGTCATACGTTATCGGTGAATCTTCGGGAAGCGACCCATGAGATCCCTGGATATGTTGGCAGTAAATCCGGTCGTCGGATTATCCGAACACGTGCGTACCCGGTACCACGTTCTTATCGATTTACAAGACATGGTTGGCTTCTAGCAAAGCATCGTGCCTACCCAATTCTCCAGAAATATTCTTTTAAGGAATATGTAATCTGTGTCAGGCGTAGTATACGTAGTATTGCGTATTGCGATCCAGTATCGAATGTCACATGCTAGGCCTGGGGCTGGAATTGTGTCTGCCCCGTACGAAGCATATATCAGATCTCTGGTAACTAGTCTCTATATTCGGATAATCATGACCTAGTCATATTATCCCGATGACTGCAGTACTAAAGAGTACTAGTTCAGTATCATGCGTGATCATCATCTCCATATGATTGGAGTGATACTTCCATCTTGACATCACACCCAATACACTACGATTCTCAGTATACCCAGAAGAGGCGTACACAGAACCTGTTAAAGCCCCGGAAGACCAAAACCAAAGTATACTGATTGTCGCAACTATTAGCGATGCAAGTCTCAGGTTAAGACCAAATACACCTACCCTGATTCGGACTCCCATAGACACATAGTCATACTACCAATTGGATTCCGATTGGTCTATCCAGAGCGAAGCTGTTCTCGTACCATCGGTAAACACAACCTCATATCACACTTGCATAAGTATCCAATACTTAAATATATGAGAACTATGCTGTTATGCTCCCACAACGCGCACGAGTGCAATACTAGTCTATTCCGCATTATCGATGTCCAGTCTCGATAATACTACGACTAGGGATATTTAATGATTAAACCTTAGTGGATTAATACTGTCTCATGTCTTATTAATCCGGAACCAATCATATAGACTTTTATCATTTATATATCTTGGTAATCCAATTACAAATGTTAAAAGAGCAATTTCCTTTGTCACATAATTAATTTGTACAACAACGCCATGTTCTGTACAAATAGTGATGCTGTGGGTCATAATTATCCACAATCTCCCACTTGGCCTATAGTCAATATACTTTGGTTGCGGTCGTCCAGGGCTTTAACAGGTTCTGTGTACGCCAATGTTGGGTATATTGAGATTCGTAGTGTGTTGGGTGTGATGTCAAGAAGGAAGTGTCACTCCAGTCATATGAAGATGATGATCGCGCATGGATACAGAACTGGTTCTCTAAAAAGGTTGCAACCGACGGGATAATATGACTTGGTCATGATTATCCGATATTAAAGAGACTAGTTGCTTGTTATCCGATATATGTTTCGTACGGGGCAGACACTATACCAGCCCCAGGCCTTGCATGTGATCATCCGATACTGGGCAAAAATACGCAATACTTCGTATACTACGCCTGATATAGATCATTTATTCCTGTAAGGATATTTCTGGAGAATTGGGTAGGCATGGTGCTTTGCTAGAAGCCAACATTGTCTTGTAAATCGGTACAAACGTAGTACGAGGTACTTACGTGTTCGGATAGTCCGACGACCGAATTTACTGCCAACATATTCGGGGATCTCATGGGTCGCTTCCCAAAGATTCACCGATGACGTATGACTCGCACTTTAATTAATCTGAGATTAATAAGATGGGAGAGAAAATTAATCTCGGATTAATTGCGGAGATATTTTATCTGGGATAAAATATCATTTAAAGAGAGAGAACGATTAATTTGGAATTAATCGATTAATTAATATATTCGATATATTAAACGAAATTGGATTTCGACGCGGAATTAAAATTAGATTTTAATTCGGGCGAACGAATTAATTTAGAATTAATTCGTTAGCGACATGAATACTGATTTCGCTAGGCATAATCATTTAATTTGGTCGCAACGGAAAATTCATTAATTTGGAATTAGCGAACCCAAGCCCGAGATTCTTTGCGAGCGCATTCGCATTTCGAATTTGAATGCGGCACGTAAGTCAATTCAAGCATCAAATCACTAGTCGCATCAAGCGTCAAATCATTAGTCACTTTGAGTGATGTGACAACTTGTCACTTGATTTGATTGATTGATGGATTGATTGATGGAAGTTGATGGCTAGCATTTAATGCTATTTTGGAGCCAAAAATTGTGTTGACTTTTGGAAAGCTTTTACACAAATTTTGTATATGTTTATTATTTGATTTTGGAAATCAAATTAACTAATACACAACTTCTCTCCCTCTCTCTCTTTCTTCTCTTCTTCTACACGCCCACAAGGGCTCATTTTCTTCTTCTTGTAAGGCAGTGAACTGCCGAGAGTTTGAAGGAATGAGGGAAGCAAGTGTTTGATTTTTGTGGCAAAAATCATAAGAGATAGCACTCCTATAGACATGCGAAGGTGATAGGGATGTCCACCCATGAGCCGGGAATCGTTTCGCAAAGCTTGGATCTTGATTTTTGGTGATCAAAACCGAAACCAGTGAGCTGTGACAGTGCTCACTGCCGAGCAGTCCAATGGGCAGAAGTTTGAGTTTTGTTCGTTGCCGCGTCGCTCAACCGATCGATGTGAGTATTCCGCAACTCCCTCGTATGTATTCACATGTGTTTCATGCTTGTTTATTGATCTTGGGATGCTTAGAATTTCCAACAATGGTATCATGAGCAAGGAAAATCATGAAATTGGTTTGGGGTTAAAATTTGGGTAAATTGATTTTGAGCATGTTTAAATGAAATTGGATGATTTTGTATGCTTAATTGATATTGAATTGAAGATTGATTGGATCAATTTCAAGAAAATAGGATTGGATCATTTTTCCCCAAATTGTTGAGGCTTGGCCGAATACCATGCCCTAAATATGTCTTGGGATTTTTTTTATTTTTGATCATTGGATGTGTTGGAAATCATTCGGGAATATGATTTAATGTCGATTGTGGAATTAATTGGATTGAAACCAAATCAGATATAATTTCCCCACAAATGCCGAGACTTTGAGCATGTAAAATGGGTTTGATTTTAATTAAATTATGTTGGACATGATTTAATATTGATAAGCATGATTAATTAGGCTAATTGATGTTTTAGGAATGTTAATTGGATAATTAATTGTGTAATGCACTTTAAGTAATTTAATTGGGAATTTGGAATTTGGCAATTTAATTGAATTGGGCCTTAAAATTGGATTTGGGCTTGTTGTGTTGTAATTTGGCTTATTGGGCTTAGTTGTACTAAGTTGGGTTTAGGCAAAATTGGTTGGATCCAATTGGGCCAAAAACCGCCTCAATAAAGCTCAAATGCGACAAATGGACCTTTAAAGTTTAATTGGGCCTAATGGGCCAAAATTGATTTCTAGGCTTATGGGGTAACTCCCGGATTGGATTTTGGTTATTCGGTTTGACCTGAGTTGACCAAAAGTCCACGCCTTAAGAAATTAATTAAAAACCCATTGGACTTTAATTAAATTAATATTGGATATTAATCAGGCTTTGAGACCCGTAACGATTAAATTTGGAATTTAAATCGTAAAAGGTTTATTAAAAGGTGTAGTATTTAATTTTAAATTAAATAGTGAATTAGAATTGAATGCATATTAAATTGGATTTAATTATGTAGTTTAATTTAATTCGAGAATTCGTACTTTGAGTACTTATTCGCAAAACGAGTTTGACTCGAACAAAATCAAATCGTTGTTTGAACATTGGATTATCACTTATTATCAGATTAATTAATTTGATTAGATTGATTGATAACATGCTTGTGTGAATACATGGTTGCGATGCATGAATAATGTATATCGGATGGATATTAGATGGGTGGGGCAATTTTAGAAATTGTTGTAATAAATTTGATTTATTAATTGGACTTGCGTGTCCAGCCTTATCACCTTCTTATTCTTTGTATTCTCTTCTCACCTATTCCCCTCAATGTAAATGAGGTTTCTTTAGAAGTGTAGTGTAACGGGTAGAAGAATATATTTGTGCTAGCGGGAGAGAGAAAGGAGAGAGATTTGATCTAGGATCAATGTGTAAAGTATCCATCTGCATATCATTATTATTTTATTCATATGCGCTTTATTATGTGTTTAGAATGCATGTTTAAGGGTGTATGATGATGAGACCTTAACAAAGATAATAAATTGGTTGCCAATTTGCTTCGAAAAACCCTCGCAAAATATTAAGCGTATTTCCTTCCATTGAGTGATTCTCACTCAAGATCCGAGACTGGCATTGGCTTGTTGGCCAAAGTCAAGGCCTTTGTCCGTCGAGGATGTGTTTGAATCACGAAGGCTTTGTTCCATATCCGTGTCTTGTCCAAGTTGTGGTTTGTTGGCCAAAGTCAAGACCACTTCTTGTCCATCGACATTGATTAAGAAGCTTTCCATGGTCAATGGGTCACGCTTAACTGGGATCACTAAGTTTGTTGGGCCAAAGCCAAGGCTTAGTTGATTCAGAGGAAAAAGGTTAGGTAATACATTGGATGTATTGGCATATATAAGATATATGTTTCGGACTTGGATGTCCCCCTACCGGATCTAGGAATTGGATTGGATCCAATCGATCTTAGAGATCTACCTAGTTAATTATCATACAATTTGTTGGCCAAAGTCAAGACTGTGTGATATTTAACGGGATCCTAGCCCACTAGGAAACACGGTTTCCCGAGTACTCGACAAAGGGTTAAAGGCTCGCCGAAAAATAGTGGGAGGCAAGAATTGAATTTGCAATATTCGTTTAATTACTTACCATACGCGCTCAACAAATATCATTCGTCGTTATAAATTAAATGTTAGTTGGACTAATATTTAAATGTTGTTTTTTAATAAATAGTTGGACTATATTCAAACTATTCATTTATAATTGATTTTATAATTGGATTATAGTAATCAATATAATTGATTTTAATCTATTAAATTATAGTTGATTAAATAGTTGGACTATTGTAATCATTATAATAAATAGTACCGAAATCGTTGATTAAATAGTTGGACTATTAGAATCAAGATAGAAATTGAAAGATTGACATTTAAAACATAATCCTAGGGAAAATGTGTTTAAATGGTTTAATTTTCAAATTGGGAATAATTTCAGGATGGTCCTGGAAAAACTAATAAGTTACTTTATTAGATAAAATAACATATTAGGCCTAAGCCCGGAGTTAAGCAAATAGTAGAGCATGATCTTTGGAAGATTCATGTAATGATAACTTAAGTGCTTAATCCATTAAGCTTGTCGCAGTAGACTCCTTAATTTCTGAATCAGAACTAAGGATTAGATCCTTAAAGTATGATACTGAAATTGAAGGATCTTTATAAATCTATACTTACATTTTAGAAGTACTAAATTGCAATAAAATAACTCTTGGAGAGTTAATGACTATTCTCAAGGAGACAAAGTCAAAATTTGCAATAAGGCAAGTAGAGCAAGAAGCACCTTACTTCGATATTCCAGAAACCCAAGGCTTGGCCAAATGCTACTGGAATATGAAAAGGGTAAAGGCAAAATCATTATAATCTTTTAGAAAGATAAATGACATATCCCAAAATGTTTGCTTAATTGTGGCAACAGGATCGCGAAAGCGTGACTGCCGTTTGGACAAAGCAGACATGAAGGAATTGAAGAACGATCAAGGCTCTGACTTCAAATATATTTGTCATAATTATGTTCACTATTAGTATTAAAATTAGATTTTAAATACTTAGTGTCATACATAAATATACATTGATGTTCAGAATCTGCTTTGAGCAGGATACTGATTTCAATTGAGATTTATCTGCGAATTGGAAACGGGACGAATGTCGTTGTTTTAACCGTAGACACCTAAGTTTAGGAACTACCCTCGGGTTTGTACCTAAAATAGGAAACTGTTATAATGTAACTAGTTTGACTAGATACATTATCTCTATTTCAGTGTATAACCCGCTGCGGGTGTACCTTTATATTCTAGAACACTAAAATGTTTTATTATATAAAGATGATATTGAGATATACACATTAGATATGAATAACAGAGTTTATATTTTGAATATAAATAAAATCTCAAACGTATAACATGACAAACAAACAGCTCAAACTGATTTGATCAGAAGAAACATATTGTGGCATTGTTGTATGGGACACAATGAAACATGAATCGTATATCCACACTTTTGAAGAGTGGATACTAGGACTGATTTGATCATATTCAAATAAAGTCTACGAATCTAGTTTATTGGGCAAAGTGCCTAAAACACTATTTACTTGGTAAAAGTGCAAGTGCCACCGATCTGTTAGCCCTAGTTCATAGTGAAGCAAGTGGGCCCATGTCTAACTAGGCTAGAGGTGGATATGAATATTTTGTGACCTTTACGGATGTGGCATCGCGTTATGGTTATGTGTTTCCTTTTGGAACACAAATCGGAAACTTTTAAAGTTTCGACACGAAATAGACAAACAGATCAGCTAAAGTATTAGACTGTCACGGTAAGACCGTAATGGAAAATATTTAAGCAATAAGTTTCTAAAATACTTGAAAGAGTATAGTATTCTTTCAATGAGGACTCCTCCCGGAACATGTCAAATTGACGGTGTGTCCGAACGGATAAACCGAATTTTGTTAGACATGATAAGGTTAATCATGAGTCGCTCTGAGCTACCATTTCCTTCAACGGATAAGCTTTGACAGTGCATAACTTATTTAGAATAAGGTTCCATAATAATCTGTTTGACAGATATCATATTAGATATGAACGGGAAAGAAACCAGGTTTCTCATTCCTGAATATTTGGGAATGCTAGGCATATGTTTGGATGATACCAAACTAAAACCCAAATTGGATAAGTGCCAATTGTAGGTTATCCTAGGGATACCAAAGTATTGTACTTATACATCTCACAAGAGAACAATTAGATTGTTGCTCGCCGTGCGATTTTCCTAAGAGGAATACCTATATACAGTGGTAAGTGGGAGGATAGTAAAACTCGATGAAAATCGGAGTGATACTGTTTCAGGCACCGAATCCTTAATGGAACACAAATAGTTCATCAATGATGAAACTATACCATTAATCTTCGAATACACAAGAACCGCGTATGTCGGAGAGAGTCAGAAAACAACCTAGGGTATGGGTTTCTGATCTCACCTCATAAAGATGTCTATATTATTGAGGTATACAACTGACTACGTATGAGGAAGTGATACAAGGTATCGACTCCCTATTATGACAAAGTGTCATGAGTCCGAAATAGATTCCATGTATATCAACTTAGTTTGGATACTAGTTGATGTACCACAAGGCATTGTGCCTATTGGTACTATATAAGTCTTCAAGGAAGACATACATGGATGGCAACATACCAACGTATAAAGCTAGGCTTTTAGCGGAAAGGTATCGTTATCAACATTGTGTCGATTACGATTCAACCTTTTACCTGTTGCCACAGTAAATCCATTTGGATAATGCTTGCTAACGCTGCATGTTTCATTTATGAAATATGACAGCCTTACGGGAAAATCGCTTTCCTGAAAAGGAAACCTTTTGGGGGGATATTTACAACATCATATCGGTTTTGTCGTACCATAACAAGCAAACGCGGTTTTCAGGTTATTCGATCCATGTTTGGATTAAAGCAAGCATAGGTTCTTGGAATTATCATTTTTGATGTAATCATAATAGTTTATGATTTAATTCAAAACGAAAATGATTCTTGTGAATATAAGAAGGTTTGTGGGAGCGCACTGACAGTGGCTATCCTATAAAATAATGATAATATGTCATTTCTTGGAAATGAAATTCCCAAAATAATAATCGGTGAAAGCTTAGCTTTCTAGAAAACTCTCCAGAACTCGTACATTGAAAAATGTACGCGACCTGGTGTCTCATAAGTTTTGAGCATATGGATTCAAAAACAGGCCAATCCAAGTGATAGTTACTGGATTGATGGTAAGAACATCCGTTAGTATCTTAGAGATCTAAGGATGCCGTCTTAATCTGTGGAGAAGGAGAACTTGAAGTGACTGGGATCACTACTGCAAGTTTCCTAAACCGATAAAACGACTAAAAGTCACAAACGGTACTAGACAGTTTGAATAACGGAACAGTGAGCTGGAAATCTTCCAATCAAGATATTGTTACCGAATAAACAACAAATGCGGGTTATTGCTGCAGCTGAGGCGGCAATAAAAGCCTTCTTGGTCGATAAATAAATCTAATTCGATTAGATATAATTATATTAGAAGCTGAGCTAGGCGTCAGCACGTGTTAAAGAATTAATGGTCTTATCAACGATCCAAATACATACTTCGATATACATCTGATTCGTTCGGATCATACATCGTGGCGATGTGATGATCGAATAAATCGCATCAGATGATAACCATGCAAATCCGCTGACGAAAGCCTTTTCTCAGCAGTTTGAGCCAATCATACATAGTTCGGGTGTAAGACACTCGAGTGACTGGCTATAGGCCAAGTGGGACATTGTTGGACAATTATGACCCATAGCGTCACTATTTGTACAGATCATGGTGTTGTTGTACAAATTAACTATGTGACAAAGGAGATTGCACTCTTATCATTTGTGATTAGATCACATAGATATATAAATGATAGGAGGTCCCTGTGATTTGTTCCTGGATTGAGAATGATATGAGACAGTATCAATCCACGAAGGATAAATCATTAAACATCCATAGTCAGAGTATTATCGAGATTGGACATCGATGAATGCGTAAAAGACTAGTATTACACTTGTGCGCGTTGTGAGGGCACAACGATATAGTTCTCATATATTTGGGTATAGAATACTCATGCAAGTGTAATAGGAGGTTGTGTTTCATTGATGGTACGGGAAACAGCTTCGCTCTGGATAGACCCCCTCGGAATTTCATTGGTAGTATGACTATGTCTCTATGGAAGTCCGAAATCAGGGTAGGTGTATTTGGTCTTAACCTGAGACTTGCACCGCTAATACTTGCGACAATCAATATACTTTGGTTGCGGTCGTCCATGGCTTTAACAGGTTCTGTGTACGCCAATGCTGGGTATATTGAGAATCGTAGTGTGTTGGGTGTGATGTCAAGACGGAAGTGTCACTCCAGTCATATGGAGATGATGATCGCGCAGTGATACAGAACTGGTTCTCTAAAAAGAGACTATCCGATATTAAAGAGACTAGTTGCTTGTTATCCGATATATGCTTCGTACGAGGCAGACACTGTACCAGCCCCAGGCCTTGCATGTGATCATCCGATACTGGACAGAAATACGCAATACTTCATATACTACGCCTGATATAGATCATTTATTCCTGTAAGGATATTTCTGGAGAATTGGGTAGGCATGATATTTTGCTAGAAGCCAACATTGTCTTGTAAATCGGTACAAATGTAGTACGAGGTACTTACGTGTTCGGATAGTCCGATGACCGAATTTACTGCCAACATATCCGGGGATCTCATGGGTCGCTTCCCAAAGATTCACCGATGACGTATGACTCGCACTTTAATTAATCTGGGATTAATAAGATGAGAGAGAAAATTAATCTGGGATTAATTGCGAAGATATTTTATCTGGGATAAAATATCAATTAAAGAGAGAGAACGATTAATTTGGAATTAATCGATAATTAATATATTCGATATATTAAACGAAATTGGATTTCGACGCGGAATTAAAATTAGATTTTAATTCAGGCGAACAAATTAATTTAGAATTAATTCGTTAGCGACGTGAATAGTGATTTCGCTAGGCATAATCATTTAATTGCATCGCAACGAAAAATTCATTAATTTGGAATTAGCGAACCCGAGCCCGAGATTGCTTGCGAGCGCATTCGCATTTCGAATTCGAGTGCGGCACGTAAGTCAATTCAAGCGTCAAATCGCTAGTCGCATCAAGCGTCAAATCATTAGTCACTTTGAGTGATGTGACAACTTGTCACTTGATTTGATTGATTGATGGAAGTTGATGGCTAGCATTTAATGCTATTTTGGAGCCAAAAATTGTGTTGACTTTTGGAAAGCTTTTACACAAATTTTGTATATGTTTATTATTTGATTTTGGAAATCAAATTAACTAATACACAACTTCTCTCCCTCTGTCTCTTTCTTCTCTTCTTCTACACGCCCACAAGGGCTCATTTTCTTCTTCTTGTATGGCAGTGAACTGCCAAGAGTTTGAAGGAATGAGGGAAGCAAGTGTTTTATTTTTTGGCAAAAATCATAAGAGCTAGCACTCCGAGAGACATGCGAAGGTGATAGGGATGTCCACCCATGAGCCGGGAATCGTTTCGCAAAGCTTGGAGCTTGATTTTTGGTGATCAAATCCGAAACCAGTGAGCTATGACAGTGCTCACTGCCGAGCAGTCTAATGGGCAGAAGTTTGAGTTTTGTTCGTTGCCGCGTCGCTCAACCGATCGATGTGAGTATTCCACAACTCCCTCGTATGTATTCACATGTGTTTCATGCTTGTTTATTGATTTTGGGATGCTTAGAATTTCCAACACCAACCACACGCCCATAATGCCTCCAAGCCCATCAAATCCTTCCAAAATAACAATTAACACATTAAACACATGTTGAAATCCAAATAAATCACCTTCCTGAATTAAAAGAATCAAATCAAATCACCTTCCCAATTAAAGAAATCAAATCAAATCCCATAAATCACCTTCATAATTAAATTAAATCACATTCCTAAACTAAATAAAATAAAATAAAATCAAATCAACTTACCTTCCTAAAATGAGGAGATCCTTTCCTTGTGATACACAAATTAAATATCCCCTCATAATTACACAATATTCTTTCCCTATTCGCATAAGGATAACCCAAACCCTTGCATATAAAAAGAAGCATAAACCAACCGTTCACACCCCTAGAGCTCATTCACACCCCTCTTCTCTCTCTCGCCTAAACACCCTTTCTCTACCTCATCAACTCTCGGCATCAATAAGAATTAATGTGAGCAGTTCCTCACGGCACCCATCACTCACCACACAAATCACCTAGATACACACACAACCATAAAACCCCTTCTCACTCACGCACACACTGCAAATCACCACACGACCAACTCATTAACTAGGCACGCCCCTCCTTCATACAATAAACTCCTTAAGCTTCTTCCTCTCTCACGCATCAGCCACCAAACCCTAGCAGCCCTCACAAAAACCCTTCAATAAGCCACCAAACAAAGACAGCAGCCCATCTCTCTCTTTATCTCTCTCCACGTGAAACCTAGCTCATCCACAACACTCATAGAGAAAAACCCTAAAGCTTCACGCCTCTCTCTCAAAGAACAACCCAAAAAACCCTAACCACCATCTCTTCTCTCCCTTCACGCTCAAACCAACAAAACACCTTCAGTAGCTCGGCACAGTCACGCAACCCTCTATTGTCCTCACTCTCCCTCCTTTAACCACTCGGCCACCTTCCTCTCAACCAGAACAAAAAACCTAACAGACGCTGCTCTCTCCCATAACCACTCGGTCCTAACCCTAAACGCAGCTCACACAGGGCCAAACCAAGAAACAACAAGCGAATAAGCCCCTCACGTCCCTTGCATGTCTCTTCATGGTCACAAACCCTAACCCTCCTTCAAAAGCTTCACGCAACAACTAGATAATCCACAAACCCTCTCACTTCTCCCGGCATCACCCAAACAACACAAAACAATAAGAACACACAATAAACCCTAAGCCGTGAGCTGCTACTTTCACCGAACCAAACAGCTAACCACATGTGAAACAAACAGCACACTGACACTGATTCACACTTAGCCACAAAGCCCTCACCGACACAAGAAACTATCCCCCCAAAACAGAATAAACACAACCTCTAAACTGATCCAAAAAGCAGCCCTCACCGACCAGAAAATAGCCCACCAAATATGCCATAACGACATCAACAACAAAACCCTAAGCCAAAAAGAGCCCCTCCAGCGAACCCAATAAACCCTTCAAACACAGCCTCTAATCCAGTCCGCAAAACAGCCTCCAAATAACCACCGAAATAGTCCCAAAATAGCCAGTGAAAATAGCAGAAAGAGTGAGCAAAAAATAGAGAAAACAACCATAGAAAAATAGTGAGGAAAGCACGGATGAAACAGCGAAACAGTGAGCGAAACTGTGAACCAGAAAACCCGAAAAATAGTGAAGCGTTAACCCTTTCGGTGACGTCCCAACGCACTCCCGGGAAGCGACTTAAAAGGTAAGACCTGAGGGCACCCTTTGTTATATTTTATTTTGTCGTCCCGGACACGGCATGCTTGGTTGGTCGTGAGATATGTCCAACCGGGTATGCGAAGTCCTATATTGAAAACGGCCAAATTCTTTGGTCATATATTTATTATTCCGCATTTATTTGATGTTATTAGTCTTTTATTATTTTGCATTTAATTCATGTTTATTGTTGTTTTATTGTTCCGCATTTATTTTGTGTTATTTATCTTTCCTCATTGTTTCGCATGTTTGTATATTCAGTTATTTATGGTTATATGCATTATCATGTTTCATGTATGTCAATATTGGGTTAGTGATTGAGTGTTGCTTCTCGTGGTATATCAGATGGAAACCTAGACATAAATTCCGTAGCCGAATCCGAATGGACGGTAGTGCGGTCTGTACTTGGGATACAACTCCACGTACCGCTTGAAGAAACGTTCACGCATATGTTCATGCAATTGTGTGCTTACCGTTATGTCGATTTACTTTTATGCATGCAAACTTAGATATAGGTTGTATGCGAACTTAGATATAGGTTGTATGCAAACTTAGAGGTAAGTTATTCTTGCGTATGTATTTTGCGTAGATTTAGTTATATTATCGCATAAATCCGTTCATTAAAGTGGCATAAGTAAGGGACCATTCCGAACCCAACGATTTGAGGTCTTCCCTTGCGAGGGGTGAGTGCGGCCTTAAATCATTTTCCCAATTCACAATGGGTGGCGACTCCATGTTATTTCTCTGGTTTAGTCCCCCATGGGCTACTCCGTACTCCCGACCAGGCCGCGAGCCTGGAACAGTGTCGCCGATTTCTGTGTCATACAGTTAGTTCCAAGAACGCGATGCTTGCTTCAATCCATAAATAAATTGATTTAACTCGAAAACCTTGTTTGCATGTTACGGTACGACAAAACCGTCAAGATGTTGATAAACATCCTCTAAAAGGTTTCCGTTTAAGGAAAGCAGTTTTGACGTTCAGCTGCCATATTTCATAAATGAAACATGCAGCATTAGCAAGCATTATCCAAATGGATTTAATCATGGCAACGGATAAAAGGTTTCATCGTAATCGACACCATGTTGATGACAATACCCTTTCGCCACAAATCTAGCTTTGTACGTTTGTATGTTGCCATCCATGTATGTCTTCATTGAAGACTCATATAGTACCAATAGTCATAATGACTTTCGGTACATCAACCAGTGTCCAAACTTGGTTGGTATACATGGAATCCATTTCGGACTTCATGGCATTTTTCCATAAAAGGAGTCGATACCTTGTATCACTTCCTCATACGTAGTCGGTTTGTCTTCCTCAATAAGATTGATATCTATATGAGGTGAGATCAGAAACCCATACCTCCCAGGTTATTTTCTGACTCTCTCTGACTTACGCAGTTCTTGTGTATTCGAAGATTGTGGTACAGTTTCATCCCTGATGAACTGTTTGTGTTCCGTGAAGACTTGGTGCCTGGAATAGTATTACTCTGATTTTCATCGAGTTTTACTTTCCTCTCACTTACCACTGCATATAGGTATTCCTCTTAGGAAAACTGCATGGAGAGCAACAATTAAATTGTTCTCTTGTGAGTTGTATAAGTACTATACTTTGGTTTCCCTAGGACAACCTACAAATAGGCACTTATCCTATTTGTGGTACAGTTTCAATTAATTTATTAAGGCATAGACTTTGGCAACCAAAGCCCAACAAGGAATTACCCTTTGCCACAAAATTAATTTTGGCCTATTAGGCCCAATTAATTTTTTAGAGGCCCATTTATTATATTTGGACTTTATGAAAATGGTTTTAGGCCCAATTGGATCCAACCAATTATCCTAAACCATACTTGGCCCAACCAAGCCCATTAAGCCCAAATATAATATTTTTAGCTCAATTCCAAATTAAGCCCAATTAATTTAATCACAATATTCCTAATATCATAATTATTTAATTAAAGTGTATTAGCCATAATTAATTAGTTAAATTAATATTTCCAAAACACCAATTACATTAATTAATCATGCTTTAATTTAATCAATAAATGTCCAACATTATTGAAGCAAAATTAATCCAACATGCTCTTACAATAGCTCAAGGCAATTCAAGGGATTTTTATATCCGATTTTGATTTCAATCCAATTAAATCACAAATCAATATATCCAAACATTCTAACACATCCAATGGCTTCAAATGAAAATCACCATGACCTAAAAGGGTCCTTATGTATTCGGCCAAGCCAACATTTTTGGGGAAAATTAATCCAATTAATTTTTCATCAAATTGATCATACATAACTCTAAGTTATCAATATGTAAGCATACTCAAACAAACAATTTGATCAAATCATGCTCAAATAAAAAATATCCAAATTCAAGATTAAGAACCCTAAAATATTTCAGGCTTAATTTCGGCTCTGATACCATTGTTGGGTTCTCTAAGAACAACAACCAAGATCTTTAAGCATAAAATGATGTGAATATGCAAAGTAAAGTAGCAGAAAATACTTACAATGCTCGGTTGAGTGGATGTAGGAGATAACAAAAATTTGCCTCCATGGAAGTTGCTCCAAGCTCTCCACTTTGATGTATGTTGAGCTACCAAGCTTGATTCTTGAATTCCAAACTCATGGGAAAGGTTTCCCTATCACCTTTGTATGATTCTTTGATGTGTTAACATGCAAGTTTTTTGAATCAAAAATCTTCAACCAAGAACCCTAGGTCTCGGCAATTGGAGAGAAAGAAATGGAGAGGTTTCGGTTTTTTTACAAAAAAAAAAATTGAGAGAGTAAGTTGTGTTTTTCATTTTTTTAAATGTATATTTGATTTCAAAAATCAAATCCATTTAAAAAAAATCAAGTTGGTAAATGTCTTTCACAAATCAACAAAATGTGCAAGACAAGTTACCAAAATCTCTAACAACTTCTATCAACTAAAAATGTGATAAAGTTTACTAGTGATGTGACTTGTGTGGGCCCCACGATAATTCAAAATCCGAGCGGGTCCGCAAACACATTTCGGGCCCGGGTTCGTTAATTCTGAATTAACGAATTTTCTGTTGCGACTTAATTAAATCAAATTTAATTAAATAATTATGCATAGCAAAATTACTATTAAAATCGCCCGCGAATTAATTCTAAATTAATTCGTTCGCCCGAATTAAAATCTAATTTTAATTCCTTTATGAAATGTAATTTCATTTAATATATCGAATATATTATTTTATCGATTAATTCCAAATTAATCATTCTCTCTATTAATTGAATTTTATCCCAGATAAAATTCTCCGTAATTAATCCTAGATTAATTTTCTATCTCTTCCAATTAATCCCAGATTAATTATGTTCGAGTCATATGTCATCGGTGAATCTTCGGGAAGCGACCCATGAGATCCCTGGATATGTTGGCAGTAAATCCGGTCGTCGGATTATCTGAACACGTGCGTACCCGGTACCACGTTCTTACCGATTTATAAGACATGGTTGGCTTCTAGCAAAGCATCGTGCCTACCAAATTCTCCAGAAATATTCTTTTAAGCAATATGTAATCTGTGTCAGGCGTAGTATACGTAGTATTTCGTATTGCGATCCAGTATCGAATGTCACATGCTAGGCCTGGGGCTGGAATTGTGTCTGCCCCGTACGAAGCATATATCGGATCTCTGGTAACTAGTCTCTATAATCGGATAATCATGACCTAGTCATTTTATCCTGATGACTGCAGTACTAAAGTGTATTAGTTCTATATCCTGCGTGATCATCATCTCCATATGACTGGAGTGATACTTCCATCTTGACATCACATCCAATACACTACGATTCTCAGTATACCCAGAAGAGGCCTACACAGAACCTGTTAAAGCCCCGGACGACCAAAACCAAAGTATACTGATTGTCACAAGTATTAGCGATGCACGTCTCAGGTTAAAACCAAATACACATACCCTTATTCGGACTCCCATAGACACATAGTCATACTACCAATGGGATTCCGAGTGGTCTATCCAGAGTGAAGCTGTTCCCGTACTATCAGTAAACACAACCTCCTATCACACTTGCATAAGTATCCAATACTTAAATATATGAGAACTATGCTGTTATGCTCCCACAACGCGCACAAGTGCAATACTAGTCTATTCTGCATTATCGATGTCCAGTCTCGATAATACTATGACTAGGTATATTTAATGATTAAACCATAATGGATTAATACCGTCTCATTTCTTATTAATCCAGAACCGATCATATGGACTTTTATCATTTATATATCTTGGTAATCCAATTACAAATGATAAAAGAGCAATTTCCTTTGTCACATAGTTAATTTGTACAACAACGCCATGTTCTTTACAAATAGTGATGTTATGGATCATAATTATCCAACAATATGATGATATCGGCCTCGACCCATGCTCCATTGCCAGAGCGCCATTCCCAGCATTGCTGATGTGGGCCTCGACCCATGCTCCATTCCCGGAGTGCCATTCCCGGCATGTGATGATATGGGCCTCGACCTATGCTCCATTCCCGACATCGCTGATGTGGGCCTCGACCCATGCTCCATTCCCAGAGCGCCATTCCCCGCATGTGATGATATGGGCCTCGACCCATGCTCCATTCCCGGAGCGCCATTCTCGGCATCGCTGATGTGGGCCTCGACCCATGCTCCATTCTCGGAGCGCCATTCCCGACATGTGATGATATGAGCCTCGACCCATGCTCCATTCCCAGAGCGCCATTCTCGGCATCGCTGATGTGGGCCTCGACCCATGCTCTATTCATGGAGCTGCTGGTACTGTAGGCCTCGACCCTGAGATCCATTCCCGAAACTGCTGATACTGTGGGCCTCGACCCCGGGATCCATTCACGAAATTACTGATACTGTGGGCCTCGACCCTAGGATTCATTCCTGAAAACTGCTGATACTGTGGGCCTCGACCCTGGGATCCATTCCCGAAACTGCTGATGCTGTGGGCCTCGACCCCGGGATCCATTCACGAAACTTCTGATACTGTGGGCCTCGACCCTGGGATTCATTCCCAAAACTGCTGATACTGTGGCCTCGACCCTGGGATCCATTCCCGAAACTGCTGATACTGTGGGCCTCGACCCTGGGATCAATTCCCGAAACCGCTGATAATATGGGCCTCGACCCTGGGATTCATTCCCAAAACGGCTGGTAATGTGGGTCTCGACCCTAGGATTCATTCCCCAAAACTGCTGATAGTGTGGGCCTCAACCCTGGGATCCATTCCGAAACTGCTGATACTGTGGGCCTCGACCCTGGGATCCATTCCCCAAAACTGCTGATATTGTGGGCCTCAACCCTGGGATCCATTCCTGGAACTGCTGATAATATGGGCCTCGACCCAGTGATTCATTCCCGAAACAACGTGTCTTTGTCGATTTTTCCTTTTCTTCAAAACATGCGAACAAAAAAAAAACAAAAAATTGTGTGCATGTGACATGTATGTATGTATGCATGAATGTATTTCCTATTCTGATGGGTTAGGCCTTCCGTGTGCTCCTTGGTGTCATTTGCCTACAAATACCTCTGGTCGCCCCCTAGGTATGCTTATAATTTCCTTATGCCGGTTCTTTTCTGGTGATTGTTCAATTCTCTTTGATCCCATAGCTCAGGATCTCATTGTGTCCCTTATTCGCGGGGTGGTAGACTGGTCACCCCCAGACTTGGCTTAGCTTTCCGCTCTCTACTGTGAGCACTAGGTCAAGGTGGACTACATGATATGGCATTCTATATCATCATATTATATCACATGCTACGAAATAGTCCCAATGGTTACACATATTATTGCCCTCAAAGAATGCCCAGTATTGAAACCAGAGAACCTTCAAAATATTCAATGCAACTTAAATCCAAGTCTTTGAATAAATGATCTAAGCCAGACTCAAAGTGTGTGTGTGCAAAGGTTTCTTTGTAGATTCATCCACAGGTAAGCCAACTCAATGATTTAGTAAAAAAATTGGGATCGATGAGTCAAACCAACCTAGATGAATCAATTATGCCTTGCAGTTGCTTTTCTGTGCTCAATGTGGCATGGTTTTCTTTCTCTTTTGTCTCTCTCTTTTTCTTTTCGTTTTGAACTTTTTTTTTCTTTTTTTTTTCAACACACCTACCCTTTAAGGTAGCATTTCTCCTCATGGTGGTCCAAATACTCGCCCATGGGTAGCTTCACGCTTATCGGTTATAGGTGGTTTAATTCTTTTCTTTAGAGACTTTTCTTTCATTTTCAACCATACCACACATCATAACATAAGCAAATTGAGATAGACATCTAAGCAAACGGTCATTCACCGACCTACAATTTCTTCAACTAGTCACATTGCCAACTACTCAGGTTTTCACCGCTAAGAACCTATAGTGAAGTGCTTACGAGTCTAACATAGACAATCACTCAAAGTATCAGATAAAAGCACATTAAGAGTTTATCGTTTCTAAGATTTCTCCCTAAAGCAATTGATTTCATAATTGGACTTATGCCTAACTATTAAGGACTAAGAACAAACAAATTTTTTTCCTTTTTTTTACTGAAGGCCCCCCAATGGTATTTCTATCATTTCCATAAAGTTTTCTATTTCTCGATTTCCTTTTCCCCGACATTCAGGTTTGCTAAACTCTTCTTTGACAAGTCTTCTTTTTCCTAACCCAACGGATATCTATGATGGCTTTTAAGACACAAGGTTAACATGATGCGTGTATGCATGAGATGCAAGTGGTTGTCAAAAGCATAAAGGGGCAACTTCTGTAGGATATATGACTATGGTTCACATACAGGTTTATAGGAGTGTAGAAAAAGGCTCCCTTTGGTGAAGGATTGCCCACAACTAGGTCTCCCCACTCAAGGGTCGAGCGACCGAGTAAGCGCACCTTTTTTATACGCTAAGGTACGTGCCAATGAGTGATGATACATGACTGACTGTCAAATGGATTTCTTATTGAAGATTCCCCAGAGGGAGGGTGAAGCGGACTCTCTTAAATACCCAAGCCTCTTAGGCTCTTATCTCCTTGGTGACATGAATAAACAATAGGTCCTCCAAATTAGTCCATCACGGTAAGCTTCGAGTAAATGATTATCTAGGTGCCTTCACAACTTTTCCTTATAGAAAGGTAGTGAATGAAGGAAGACACCAAACCATTACCTAGCTCTAATAGTGCCTTTGATTAAACCCCTTCAACCCATTGTAGACACGGTTAACTAAATCACAAATCACAAACAATACAAGACATTATTTCGGGGCCGATTCTCTTTCCCCAGTGGAGTCGCCAGACTGTAGGACACAAAAATTGGCGACGCCGTCCCTGGCTCGCGGCCCGGTCGGGAGTATGGAGTAGCCCGCAGGGGACTAAACTGGAGAAATAAAATGGAGTCGCCACCCAGTGTGAACTGGGAAATGATTTAAGGCCGCACTTAACCCTCGCAAGGGAAGACCTCAAACCGTTGGGTTCAGAATGGTCCCTTACTTATGTTACTTGTAATGAACGAATTTGTGCAATAATATAACCAAGTCTACGCAACATACATACGCAAGAATAACCTACATCTAAGTTTGCATACAACCTATATCTAAGTTCGCATGCATAAAAGTAAGTGGAATAAAGGCAAGCATACAATCTCATTAACACATTAAATAGATAAATACGGAAATATAAATAGATGATAATTATCTAAGCGTAAATAATGAAATGATATGATTAATCATGTAGTGCAAAAGAAATGATCAAAGAAGTAAGCATGTATGAAATGTGACGAAAAGAAGTATGTACACTGTATGTACGTTCGTGTAGCGTTTGAAACGCGTTCGAATGGTAAACAAAATTTTCGCGTTCGTATAGCATTCGAAAACATGTTCGAACGGGACAAGTCCTGATGCATGATAAAACAGAATATGTGCGCATTCGAGTATCATTCTGAAACGCGTTCGAATGCAAATGAAACGGAATGTCCGTGTTCATATAGCATTCAGAAACACATTCGAACGGGGTAAGACCTGATGCATGATGAAACAAAATAGATGCACGTTCGAGTAGTGTTCGTAAACGCGTTCAAGCGGACTGAGGCAGAATGCATACGTTCGTGTAGCGTTCGGAAACGCGTTCGAATGAGATTATCAAAATGGAATTTGAAATGACACAAACACGTGCATGGATAAACAAATACATAATATAGGACCTTGTATGCCCGATTGAGCATATTTCACATTCAATCGAGTGTACTTCATCCGGCGCGGTAAAACATCGTGGTAAAGGTAGCCTTTAGGCATTTCCCTCGAATTGAGGACCTTTAACCCACCCTAGTTAGCCCATGCGCATTAGATTACAATGCATGAATAAACAAAGAGATACTATGCGAAACATAAATAACGGAATAATAAAAGGCGCGGCAAAATATCATGGTAAATGTAGTCTTTTATACTTTTTCTAAAATAGAGGACCGTTAAACCAACATAATTAGCCCATGCGCATCAAGTAATAATGCATAGAAGATAAATAAAGCAATAATATGGGACCTTGTATGCCTGATTGAACATATTTCACATTCAATCGAGTGTATCTCGTCCTGCGCGGCAAAACATCGTGGCAAAGGTAGCCTTTAGGAATTTCCCTTGAATAGAGGACATTTAATCCACCCTAGTTAGCCCATGCTTATTAGATTAACAATACAGAAAAAAAACACATAGAAAGTAGATAATGGAACAATGAACACAAAAATGCCTAAGACATGATAAAGGAATCTGTCCAGAATGCTCGCGTTCGTGTAGCGTTCAGAAACATGTTCGAACGGGGGCGAGGCAGAATATCTGCGTTAGCGTAGCGTTCGGGAACGCGTTCGAACGAGATGGTGAAAGTGGCATCCATAATGCAGTTAACACATGCGGGAATGTTTCCCCAAGCGGTACGTGGAGTTGTATCCCAAGTACAGACCGCACTACCGTCCATTTGGATTCAGCTACGGAGTTTATGTCTGGGTTTCCATCCGATATACCACGAGAGGCAACATTCAAGCGTTAACACAATGCAATCATAAAAATGGACATGAAGTATGATAATTCATATAACAACACATAAACAAAAAAAGAAACATGCGGAATAATAAAGAGCTAATAATATGAAATAAATGTGCAATAAATAAATAAAGGAGCGTTAAAGAAATGTGTGACCAAGAATTTGGTCATCTTTGATATAGGACCTCGCACACCCGGTTGGACATATTTCATGTCCAACCGAGCGTGCCGCATCCAAACTACAAAATAAAAAAGTAATAAAAGATGTCCTCAGGTCTTACCTTTTAAGTCGCTCTTCGGAAGTGCGTCACGTCATCGCCGAAAGGGTTATCGCTCCGCAACTTTTCTGGTTTTCTGGTCAACTATTTTCCTTTGCCGTTCCACTATTTTCACTGCCGTTTTCTCGGTTTTTCCTCACTATTTTTAGCTGTTCCTTTGCCGCTGTTTTTCCGTTGTCTTTGCTACTATTTGGTGGTTATTTTTAGGACTGGTTTTGATGATTTTAGGACTATTTTAGGGGTAATTTTCGGTGATGTAGGGGACTATTTTGAGCTGCAGTTTTCGGTAAAGTATGAGGCTGTTTTGGGTGTGATTTTTGGTAATGTAGGGGTTGTTTTGGGGTAATTTTCGGTGGTACAATGGCTGGTTCTTGTTGTTGTGTTTGTGTGAATGAGCTCTAGAGAGAGGAGTGAATGTCTAAGAGATGGAGGGTTTGGTTTTGGTCTCCTTTTATAATGGTTAACTAGGGTTTATTGGTTTTGGTGCATGGGTTTTGAAAAGGAAACAAATCAAGTAAATATGCGGTGTATTTAATTATATTATTTAGGGAAATAAATTTTATATTTTTGGTGGGGATATATTTAATTTAGGAGATGAGTTATTTTAGTTTAGGAAAAAGATTTGGGAGATTTGATTTGATTTATTTAGTTTAGGAAGGTGATTTGTTTGGATTTTAACATGTGTTTAATGTGTTGAATATTTTTGGATGGGATTTGGTGGGCTTGGGCGTGTGGCTAGCAGTAAAACAGAAATACCGACGGTAGTTCGAATGCTTATTTTGACGCTACATGAACGCCCGCAATCTATTCGCCGTTCAAACGTGTTTCAGAACGCGGCACGAACGCATCTGCAGTGAACCAGTGAAATAAATCTGATGACATACTTATTTCCCTTCCGACATCCATTTCCCGCAACTTCCGCAACTTATCGGGTAGTGCCTCCGACCGAGGCTCATCATCGGGCTCATGCAAAAATGCAAGTGTCTACACCTGGGCTGATGATATATAAATGGTTATTGAGTTAAGGAAACTAAGGTTTAGTGAAACCCAAAATTGTATAATCATTAAGAATGAAACTAAGATGTAACCTATAGAATGAATATGAGATGGAGATGAAGGGTGTAGTTGATGATAATTTGAGTATTTGTTATGAATATAGCTTGAGTAGTGTTGTGGAAGCCAAAAATGAAGTTGGAATTCAAATTGGGTCCTCAAAACAGCCTGGCATCGTGACGAGCATAACCCGGCCTCACGACGTGTACTGGAAAATTGCCCCTGATATGACTCTAGTTTTGGATCGTCGCGACGCCGAAGGACAAGCGCCGCGACACAGAAAACATAGGAGGCTTACTGCCTTGGTGTTGTCTGGTGGAAGTCACGACACTCAGCACTTAACGTCGCGACGCGTGAGAGAGTTGCGACGCCCAACCCTTGCGTCGTGAAGTGAAGAACAGAGGTTGCTCACTGCCTCACCTGATGAGGTGAGCGTCGCGAATCCCATGACCAGTGTCGCGACGTGCGACCAGATTTCTAGGATCAATTTTTATCAATTCCAGTTTTATCCTAAGATGTTGCGGGCACTCTAAGGGTCTCGTATAAGTGTGTAAACACACAATAAGTAGTATCATAAGCATAGAACATCAACCATGTATTTCATATGCTTTTCTATTTATTACAAGAACACTAACGATTTCTTTGACCGTAGATCGACGTCAAAACACTCGAAAATCACCTACGCCGTGCACCGCACCCGACCTGCCGTAGCACTATGAGTGGAGTATTTATTCAGAATTTATTATGATTTTAAATAGGCTTTCATTAAAGCTTATTGAACTTTGGTTTCATTTGCCTTGAGAAAATTTTTATATTAAAATAAGAGATATGAATAAAACAGAAACGTATTTAATACAGTTTGCTATCAGATGAATGTTTTGAATATGAAATGATTTCTAGACATGGTTTTCATGATTTTTGGGAAGCATGAGAAAAAAGCCACCTTAGATATAACTTTGTACAGCTATAGAATTGACGGATATAAATATCGTGTGCACATGCAGATTCAGACTAGAGATGATTGATACCATATATATCCTAGATTATTGATTCGAAATGGTAGCATAGATCCACACCCCGACTCTAGATTTTTGGATTGGGGACAGCGCGATGTAGCGCCCCACGACCACCAGATTATACGTAATAGGGAACGCTACCGAGCGCCAGATTATTTGCAGATGCACATATAAACATATTTCTTTTAAAAATGATTTATCATTACAGTTTTGAAAGGAAAACCCGAATTATATTTTATAAATTCAGATATTGATTCTCTGTTTCTAAGCTTTCATTAATACCTTGCTTCTCTTTGAATTTTATAGCTTCACTCACTAAGTTCTTTATAACTCACCCCTCTCCAGTTTTTGCAGGACTATTTCACTGGTGAGCCACAACCATATTTTGGGACATGGATTAAGGACAAAAGCAGTACTGCAGTCACAAGTTTCAAGGGTCCATCATGTCATATCTACATTCTCTCAGAATGTAGTTCATTTTGTTTCCTTTTGTTACATGACATGTTTGTTCCTTGTACAGAGTACTCAGACTATGTATGTGTTAGGGTTGGTGCTCAGAGTGCCAATCTGGATCGTATTTATGTCCGATTCATAAAAACGAGCAATTGTATTTTCCATAATATTACTAATCTTAGTGGTAGCACCCTTGTCTTTTATATATTTATTCGATCTAATTGCAATTAGATTTCTGATTACGATTAGATCGAAACTGAATCTGGTTTAGTGATACGTGTATAGTAGACAAAGACCCTAGGATTTACAGTATAGTGTGCAGTTACAATGTAATTTGTAATTGACATTGGGAAGCGCACTATTAGTTGTATATCCTTAAATAAAATTCCTGGTCAAGATTTACTGACACAGGTCGGTTAGTAAAATCTGCTGAGACCAGTACATGTCGTATATCGTGACTTGGTCCGATGGTTTATCCTAGTGAACCATAAGTCTCAGGAGACTCGTATAGACATGTAGGTGTTTATTTGATAAGACACTGAACGACTCACGGAAGGTTTCCTAATAGATGGTACACCAACGTCAATAGGAACCTTCTCGAGTTGAGTGAGTATACTGGTCCTTCGACTTGAGATACCACTGTGGATATATGAGCTATCCTCTACACTTTGATGGCAGTCACGTCAATGATCTAGTCATGATCAGACCTCCGCCTGTTCGTTGGGTGTGGACTGATGCTCATGATATCCTGTGCGTATCAAGATAAGATACATCAGTTCTGTGTACAGGGCATAGGCATCCAGCACGTGTTTACGATCAAGTAAATCCATGGCCGTGGTATAACTTTGAAAATCAGTTCCGAGTGTTATTTAGAGATCATAAATTGAAAGTCGACTGTATTATACCGAACAGATTTGATGTCCTCATCTATATCACAGGTATAATACGGATGGCCTGTGACAGAGGGATTATACGTATGCTATGACCTCGGCTTGTATAGTTTAGAGAAATTATCCGTGATCGTCATAATCCATGAGTGGGTGGATTATGGACACAAAATTGGATTTCGTGATGGATAAACTTAAACCTAGAGAGTCCCACAATATGAAGTGTACTCGTTGAGCACTTGGGCAACTCGATATAAATAATACAGATTATTCATAATACTTCACCTGATTAAGTGTGTTAATTCGGATCGTTTAATGGTTAAACGATAACACATATATTAGGGAATTTTGTCCGCTAATAATTATTGTGTATTTGTATTGATACATAATACGATTAGATACACATTAATTATTCGTCAAATAAGATTTTGACACATGCCATAATTATATGTATTTATTATGTATTGTAAATAAAAATAAAAATATATAATAATAATTGTATTGATTGATTATTTGATATTTAATTGTTAAATATTAGAATGATTAATTAATTCAACCTTTTCATTAAATGTTATGAAATTTGGTGAGTTATTATTGGTGCATTTGGCATGAGTTTGATTTCACTTTATTATGTCCTAATTTGATTGGTTAAAATAAAATGAAAATGGTTATTTAATTTGATTAAATTTTGAATGACAAAAATACCCCCCAAGCCTCCAAATTTCGTCCATATATAAAGAAGAAAGAGAAATTGTTTTTCCATCTTCTTCCATTCTTCCACTTTGCCGTGACCTCCAAAGTAAAATGGGTTTCCATTTTGCTTAATGAATCATGCATAACAAAGAAGAAATCAAGAAAAGTGGCAAAGGAATTAAGAGATTTAAAGGTATTTCTTCAAATCCTAAGCTTTGAAAGTTTGTTTCATGTTTTCTTGATAATCTTTTGAGATCTAGGGTTTCTTCTTTGTTGCAAAATTTGGGGCTTTGTGGTTTGATGGATGAAATTGGAAGTGTTTGCATGTGTGAAGTGTAGATTTGAAAGTAATTAGTGTAATTAGTTTCAAATTTAATCAATTTGTTCATTTGATGAATTATTTCCATTCTAGAGTTATTGATCCACTCTTAGATAGCCTAGAATTATTCTATATTTGTTCATTTGTGGTGGAACTCATTTGGTGTTGGATTAATTAGATTAATCTTGTTGAAAATATGATTTAAGCATGAATTTTTGGCAAAGTTCACTGGATCAGACCTGCACATGTTTCTATTTTTATGATGAAATTGTTGTCTTTAGATTGTTATAGATGTGTTTTGGGAGTTGGCACAATTGCCGGAAAGTGTTTCCGACTTGAAATAAGCGAAAACAACCAAAAACTGTGTTACCGGGTGACGGCTGTCCAAACAGTGAATCCGTCACTGTTCGGGCAGCCCATGAACTATCCCGACACTATTGGATCTGACCTGGGAAGTTTCCATAAGTGTCGGGTAGTCGGTTCGGTCAAAAATGCGTTTTAGGCCATTTTGCGGAAAATCGATTTTCGTAAAAGTTTCGCGACATTTCAACATTATTTATGTTAATATTTGATATTAAATAAATAGGTTTAGGTGAAATATTAATAAATTATTCATATTAGATATTGAATAATTTATTTGGTATTTTGAAAAAGTTTTAAAATATGATTTCGTTGAACCCGCGCTTCCGCTGCGCCCCATCGCCCAAAACCCCAACAGTATGTTCTTTATGTATTATGTTTTATCACGGATTCATAAATGTGTGTGCATATATAATATTAAGGTAGGAGTTATTTTAGATAATAAAATGGAAGTATTTCTAGTTAATAGTTAGTGGCTTAGGTGGCAGTGGAATCTGTCATCTGCCGGTAGCTTCCAAGATCCGGGATGCTACAAAGATGGTATCAGAGCATGGTCTAGGAAGTTAGTGACAGCAATGGAAGGGTGTCAGTGTCTTATATATGTAGTATACCCGGGGTACTGATATATATAAAATATTGTTCCTCTAGTATGTTTGTCCTGAGGTATGTCTCATTCTTTGATTATAATTTCCTTAGAATGCAATTGATCACTTTCATTTCTTGATTGATTAGATATTATGCCACCCAAAGGTAGAACCAAAGTCAGAGGTAGACCCAGGCATGGTAGAGCACCCCAGGATGTAGAGCACCCCAGATAAGAGATTAGTGGCATCTTCCCCTGAGCCAGAAGGGGGACAAAGAGTGGAATCCGTACATGAGGTTGGTGTAGGTGATGACAGGGGAAGACAAGTGGTTCAGACTGATGATGCAGTAGCTCCAATTTTGCAACATATCCAGCACTCCGTAGAAGCCATTGTTCAATTATTTGACCAACAACAGTAGCCTCCAGGTCCAGAGCCGAGACCTGCAGAACCCACAATTCCTATTCCACCCCCACTGGTAGTGTTAGTGTCTCTAAGACTTGCCCAAGGATCCTAAATATGATTCTAGTGTGAATAATTCAAGAAAGTTTGCGGAAAAAACTTACATTGATTGGATGAGATTCAAAACTTTTTCTTTGTTGTAGAAGAAGCTCCAAGCTTTCTTTTGAATTCCAAACTCAAGGGTGAGTTTCCTTATCACCTTAATTGACTATCTAAAGTTATAGCTTTGCCCAAAAATGAAGCAAAATTTTCTCTTCCAAGAAGAGGGAAAATCGGCAATTGATAGAGAGTTGGGAGAGATGAGTGAATAGTAAATGACTTGGTTGGTTTGTGTGTTTAAATGCAACATTTAATTAGCTCAACTACTTCCATCAAGTGTGTGACAATTGATGTAAGTATAGTGAGTCCCACCACTTTCAAATTCCAAATTAGAGTTGGCTTACACAACACACTTTGGGCCCGGTTCGTTTAATCCGACTAAACGAATTTTCCGTTGCTAAATAATTAAATCCAATTTAATTAAATAATAATGCCTCGCAAAATTTTTACGAAAATGACTTACGAATTAATTCCAAATTAATTCGTTCGCTTGAATTAAAATCCAATTTTAATTCCGTATTGAAATCCATTTTCAATTAATATATCCAATATATTATTTAGCCCAAATAAATAAATTAAATAGTAAAATCCAATTTAACTATTAAATTTACTTTACCGATTAATTCCAAATTAATCGCGTTCTCTCTTCTATACGAATTTAATCCCAGATAAATTCTTGACGCAATTAATCCCAGATTAATTTTCTATCTCATAATTAATCCCAGATTAATTCTTGCCGTAATTAATCCCAGATTAATTTTCTCTTTAATAATTAATCCCAGATTAATTTTTTTCGAGTAAAATGTCATCGGTAAATCTTTAGGAAGCGACCCAAGAGATCCCTGGATATGTTGGCAATAAATACGGTCATCGGACTATCCGAACACGTGCGTACCCGGTACCACGTTCTTACCGATTTACAAGACATGGTTGGCTTCTAACAAAGCACCGTGCCTACCCAATTCTCCAGAAATATATTCAACATGGAATATATATAATCTGTATCAGGCGTAGTATACAATGTATTGCGTATTACGATCCAGTATCGGATGTCACATGCTAGGCCTAGGGCTGGAATTGTGTCTGCCCCGTACGAAGCATATATCGGATCACTAGCAACTAGTCTCTGTAATCGGATAATCATGACCTAGTCTTACTATTCCGATAGTTGTAGCATTTAAGAGAACTAGTTCTCTATCCGTGTGTGATCATCATCTCCATATGACTGAAGTGATACTTCCATCTTGACATCACACCCAATACACTACAATTCTCAGTAAACCCAGAAGAGGCGTAAATAGAACCTGTTAAAGCTCCAGACAACCAAAATCAAAGCTTACTGATTGTCGCAAGTATTAGCGATGCAAGTCTAAGGTTAAGACCACATACACCTACCCTAATTCGGATTCCCATAGACAAATAGTCATACTATCAATGAGATTCCGAGGGTTCTATCCAGAGCGAAGCTGTTCTTGATCCAATGGCTAACAGAACCTCCTATCACATTTGCATAAGTATCCAATACTTAATAGATGAGAACTATGCCGTTAAGCTTCCATAACGCGCACAAGTGCAATTCTAGCCTATTCCGTATTATCGATGTCCAGTCTCGATAATACTACGACTAGGGATATTTAATGATTAAACCTTTCGTGGATTAATACTGTTTCATATCTTATTAATCCGGTACTAATCATATGGGCTTTTATCATTTATATATCCAAGTAATCCAATTACAAATGATAAAAGAGCAATTTCCTTTCTCACATAGTTAATTTTTACAAAGAACACCATGTCTTTTACTAACAGTGATGCTATGGGTCATAATTGTCCAACAATCTCCCACTTGGCTTATAGCCAATCACTCAAGTGTCCAACACTTGAACTATGTACGGGTCGCTCATGCTTATGCTAAGATATCATTTTCGCCAGCGGATATGCAAGGTTATCATCTGTAATGATCTTTTCGATCTTAACATCGCCACGATGTGTGATCTCATGAATCAGATGAAACCGTCCGAAGTACATACTTGGATCATTGATAAGACCGTAATTCCTTAGCCTATACTGTAGCCCATCTCAGCTGCTAACATAACTACTCCTAATCCAATTAGGAATTTCATAGATCCAAAATGCTTCTTTTGCTACCTCAGCCGCAACAATGTATTTCACTTTTGTTGTTAATGGGTAACAATATCTTGCTTGGAAGATTTCCAGCTCATTGTTCCGTTGTTCAAACAAAATATGTACCCTGATTGCGACTTACAGTCGCATTTATCGGTTTGGAAACTTGCTTCGGTGAACCTAGTCACATCAAGTTCTCCACCTCCATAGATTAAGAAAGCATCTTTAGTTCGTCTAAGATACTCAAGGATGTTCTCTACATCAATCCAGTGACCATCACCTGGATCGGCCTGATAGTGACTCCACAAGCTCAAAGCATATGAGACACCAGGTCACGTACATGTTTGTCACAGTACGAGCTCTTGGAGACTGCCAACAACTTTTAGATCTATCCAAGTGTAGGCACTGCATTTTTTGCATAAGACCCGATGATGAGTCTCGTATGGAGACACTACCTTTTAAGTCGCGGGAGTAGCAGGAAACGTATGCCGGAAGGGAAAATTCTGAAATTAATAGCTCGTCAATTTTTAACTCAGTCGATTCTTGTTTTAAAAATTAAAAATCTTGGCCCAAAACCCACGCACCCACCAAAAGCCCATATGTACCCATCCAAAACCATAACCCTAGCTAACCAATATATAAGGACCCCTAAACTAAACCTAGATTTTTGGCTTCAGTCCATGGAACTCACGCCAATAAGAAAAAAAAAGAGGAAAAAACCCTAATCCCTTGGCTTCTCCCACTTCTTTCGGCCGTCTCTCATTGACAACAACCAAAATAAACCCTAATGACTCTCTCGACCTCCTCCTACCCCCACACACATACACGGCACAATAGAGACAACACTTCAATTGATCATCATTATCAAGCCATCGAGATCAGCCATGCTTGTACCTCCGAGCCAACTTCATACCCTTTTGTTCTTTCTTTCAATAACTTAACATACAATATAAAAGTTGGTAGAAAATTGGAGCTTCCCTTTTGCGGAAAGGGCTCGTCTGTGTCTCCGGAAAAGGTTTTGTTAAATGATATATCCGGTGAAGCGAGAGAAGGTGAAATCATGGCTGTTCTTGGGGCTAGTGGGTCGGGAAAATCAACGTTGATTGATGCCTTAGCGGACAAGATTTCGAAGGTGAGCTTGAAAGGGACTCTGACTTTGAATGGTGAAGTTTTGGAGTCGAGTATTTTGAAGGTGATTCATGGGAATTGGAACACGTGAGCAGCAAACGGCGTCGCCAAATAAGATCGAAACCTTTAAGAAGGTTATGTGGTGTAGTGTTGTACGGAAATTGACGCAGTTGTATCCTGGGAGTCAGTTGCCTGAGAAGCTCGTGTTTAATATTCGAAAGCATTATGATTCTTTTCCACTAAGTTATGCGTAAGCGGTATTTGATATGAAAGAAGTGTTTTTTGCATGTAAAATTAATTGAGCAATCTTTAGGTGATGACCGGCCCGCAATAATGATTCAAGAAGTGTCTGATGATGAAGTTCAGGGTTCTGTATATAAGCTTTCATTTGCATGTAACTTGTCGATTTCATGGCTAGTGGGTTTACGCTTGGGGTTATTCTTCTTTTGGTTCAAGCTGGACAAGAGAAGTCGTTCAAGTCTCGGGTTGAAAATGCCCTGAACTCTGCTATGAAGAAGCCTAAACCCTCCTCTGTGAAACTCCCATTCGGGCTTTGTGGGTGCCTAGAGGAGAATACAAAGGCTAGAGATTTTGAGGAGATTGAGGAAGAGGCTTGGGAAGAGAGTCTTCGAAATTGGGTTGATAATTCAAATATCAATATTCAGATTCAGATGCCGTTACCTACTTCTTCGTTTGATGAATGGTAAACAGTCCAATCGAGATGGGTAGTTGACCTTAATGGGTATGCATGTCAAAGCCTTAAGCTGAACCATCCTGAAACAGAGAAAACAGTAAGCGGAAACAGTTAACCAGCGAATCAGAAAAACATCGAAACATTAACCCTTCCGGTGACGTCCCAACGTACTCCCGAGAAACGACTTAAAAGGTAAGACCTGAGGGTACCCTTTATTATATTTTATTTTGGCGTCCTGGAAACGACATGCTCGGTTGGATGTGGAATACGTCCAACCGGGTAAGCGAAGTGCTACATTGAAAACGGTCAAATTCTTTGGTCACATACTTATTATTCCGCATTTATTTCGTATTATTAGTCTTTTATTATTTCGTATTTAATTTTCGTTTATTATTGTTTTATTGTTCCACATTTCTTTTGTGTTTTTTATCTTTCTTGTTATTTCGTGTGTTTGTCTCATCGTTTATTTATGGTTACATGCATTATCGTATGTTATGTCTGTCTACATTGGGTCAATGATTGCGTGTTATCCCTTGCGGTATATCGGATGGAAACCCAGACGTAAATTCCATAGCCGAATCCGAATGGACGGTAGTGCGGTCTGTACTTGGGATACAACTCCACGTACCACTCGGGAAACACTCGCATAAGCCTGATTAACTTCCTTTTATTTGCTATTTATTCATTGACGTTTTTCCGCATTTGATTATTTATTATTTTCATTTCCGCATCTTGTACTCTTTAATGTAATATGCTTCCATTGTTTCTATTAATGTTTATGGGTATGCAAATTCGTATGTCATTTCAATTATTTTGCATGTGTTTCATGAGGCTTGGTTATACTATTGCATAAATCATTTCATTACAAGTGGCATAAGTAAAAGACCATTCTGAACCCAACGATTTGAGGTCTTCCCTTGCGAGGGGTGAGTGTGGCCTTAAATCTTTGTCCCGATTAACACCGGGTGGCGACTCCATGTTATTTTGTACTCCCAACTAGTCCGCGAGCCTAGAACAGCGTCATCAAGTTCTGTGTCCTACACCCAGTAGATCCTTATTCCTAGAATAAAGGTTGCCTATCTCAAGTTTTTTTATGGAGAATTTGAATGAAAGACAAGCTTTCACTGATTGTTGAATGGGAATGTCATTGCTAACAAGAAAAACATCATCATCGTATAAGACAATCATTGTCAGTGCGCTCCCACTAACCTTCTTATATACACAAGAATCATCTTTGTTTTGAATGAAACCATATTGTAATATGATCTCATCAAAACGTTGGTTCCAAGAACGTGATGCTTGCTTGCAAACCTTGTTTACATGTTTTGGCATGACAAAACCGTCAGGGTATTGTATATAAACATCCTCCAAAAGGTTTCTGTTAAGGAAAACGGTTTTGATGTCCATTTTCCATATTTCATAATCGATATATGCAGCATTGGCAAGCATTATCCGAATGGATTTAATTATGGCAACGGGTAAAAGGTTTCGTCGTAATCGACACCATGTTGATTAAGATACCCTTTCACTACAAGCCTTGCTTTGTACGTTTATATGTTGCCATCCATGTCTGTCTTCACCATGAAGACCCATTTGCTACCAATAGGCACAATGCCTTCTGATACATCAACTAGTGTCCAAACTTGGTTTGTATATATGGAATCCATTTCGGACTCATGACATCTTGCCATAAATCAGAGTCAATACCTTGTATCGCTTCCTCATACGTAGCCGGTTTGTTATCCTCAATAAGATTAATATCTACATGAGGTGAGATCAGAAACTCATACCTCTAAGGTTATTTTCTGACTCTCTCCGACCTACGCGGTTCTTGTGTATTAGAAGGTTGTGGAACAGTCTCATCCCTGATGAACTATTCGTGTTCAGTGAGGAGATCAGTGCCAGGAACATTATCACTCTGATTTTCATCGAGTTCTATTTTCCTCCCACTTACCACTGTATTTAGGAATTCCTCTAAGGAAAACCGCATGGAGAGCAACAAATATTTTGTTCTCTTATGGGTTGTGGAAATAATATCCTTTGGTTTCCATAGGATAACCAATTACAAATAGGCACTTATCCGATTTGGGATTTAGTTTGGTACCATCCAAACGTTTAATATATGCCCAGCATCCCTAAATCTTCAGGAATGAGAAACCCGGTTTCTATCATGTCCATATTTCATATGGAGTCTGTCCAACAGATTTTGACAGAACCTTATTCAAAATAAGTATTGCACTGTTCAATGCGTATCCATAGAAGGAAATTGGTAGCTCAGTGCCACTCATTATTGAAATTACCATGTCCAAAAAAATTCGGTTTCTCCGTTCGGACACACCACTCAATTGAGGTGTTTCGGGAGGAGTCCACTATTAAAGAATACTATAATTTTTCAAGTAATCGAGAAACTTATTGCTCAAGTATTTTCCACTACGGTCCAACCGTGATGTTTTAAAACTTTTGCTGGTCTGTTTTTCTACTTCGCGTCGAAACTCTTTGAATTTATCAAATGTTTCCAACATGTGTTTCATATGACACACATAACCATAATGTGATGCAACATCCGTACAGGTTACGAAGTATTGATATCCACCTCTAGCCTGGCTAGACATGGGCCCACATAAGTCACCATGAACGAGGGCTAACAGCTCGGTGGCACGTACACCCTTACCACTAAAAGGTGTTTTAGGCACTTTCCCTAATAAACAAGATTGCCAGACATCATATAAATCAGGATCAAATCCATCCAAGTATCTACTCTTCCGAAGAGTGGATATACGAGTCTTGTCAATGTGTCCCAGACATCAATGCCACAAATAAGTCTCATTCGTGTTACTTAGTTTGAGCCTTTTGTTTGTCATGTTATATGTTTGAGATTCATTTATATTCAAAATATAAAGACTGTTATTAACATCTACCGTACATATCAAAATGTTATCTTTATATATAAAACACCTAGTGTTCTAGAATACAAAGGTACACCCGCAACAGGTTAAATAAAATGCAGAGAATATGTTCCTTAGTCAAACTAGGTACAAAATAACAGTCACCTAATGTAATTACATGCCCCTAGGGCAGATACAAAATATAGGTCCCAACGGCCAAAATAGCGACTATTGTCCCATTTCCGCCTCTTAGGTTGATCTCGCCTGAAGCCAGTATCCTGCTAATCAATAGATCCTGCACACCAGTACATATATGAGTACCACATCCAGAATCAAAAATCCAGTTTTTAAAACCAGTAGTGGACATGTTTATACCAAACATACCTGAAGCCGGAGCCTTGCCCGTCTTCACTTCCTCCAACTTTGCCTTGTACTCACGGCAGTCACGCTTCCAGTGACCCTGTTTTCCACAATGTAGGCATACGTCTTGGGATATGTCCTTAGTCTTCCTAGAAGACTGTGATGATTTAGCCTTGCCATTTTTCTTCCTTTTCTTCACACCCCCAGAAGCCTTTGGCCAAGCCTTGGCCATCTGGGATGTCGATGTAAGGTGCGCCTCGTGCTTCTTGCCCTTTAGAAGCTCTGGCTCTACCTCTTTTAGCATCACCATTAACTCTCCAAGAGTTTTCTCTTTGTTCATCATATTATAGTTTATGAAGAACTCGCCCCAACAGTCGGGCAAAGAAAGTAAGATCAAATCTATAGAAGTCTCGACCTCGAAGGTTATGCCCAGCTGACCTAGTTGTTTGATGTCAGCAATTATCTGCGACACATAGTGCTCGACAGACGTACCCTCTGACATACATGAGCGAAAGAGCTTCTTGTGCAATTCGTGCTTCTGAGATCTAAGATTAGATCTGTGAAGATCCTTCAATTTCAACATCATATTATAAGGATCAAATCATTTGTTCTGATGAAGAAATTGAGGAGTCATTGCGGCAAGGATGACAGATTGAGCACCAAAGTTATCATCACGATAAGTCTTCCAAAGCTCATGCACTACTATTTGCTCAACTCTAGGCCCAGGCCCGAGAGGTTTCTCTATGACATAGAGTAACTTCTCAGCTCCCAGGACTATCCTGAGATTCATCTCTTAATTTGGAAAATTGGAGCCGTTAAATACATTCTCACCCATGATTATGTCTCTAACGTTAATCTTTCCAGCCATCTCGGTTGCAATAGTCCAACTATTCAATCAACGATTTTGGGAACACTCAAAATGTAATGGTTACTATAGTCCAATTATATAACCAACTACAAGTGGAGTAGTGTCTTGTACAGTCTAACTGTTCAAAGAAAGCAATATTCAATATTAGTCCAACTAATATATTTATAATAACGATAAATAAAATAAAAGGAGCGCGTATTGGCAAGTATTTAAACGAAATTACAAATTTAATACTAGCCTCTCACTATTTTTCGGCGAGCTTCTAACCCTCTGTGGAGTACTCTGGAAACCTAGTTTCCTAATGGGCTAGGATCCCGATAAATAACACACAACCTTGACATTGGCCAAAAAGCTGTATGAAACTTAACTAGGTAGATCTCTAAAATCAATTGGATCCAATCCAATTCCTAGATCCTATAGGTGGACCTCTAAGTCCAAGATATATATCCAATATATATTTCCTAACCTTTTCCTCTAAATCAACTAAGCCTTGGCTTTCGCTCAACAAGCTTAATGATTCTAGTTAAGCGCGACCCATTGAAAGTGGGAAAGCTTCGTAATCCACGTCGATGTACATAAGTGACCTTGACTTTGGCCAACAAGTCACAATTGCCCAAGACATGCGATATGTAACAAAGCTTTCGTGGTTCAAACACATCCGCGATGGACAATGATCTTGACTTTGGCCAACAAACCAATGCCAATCTTGGATCTTGAGAGAGAACCACTCAATAGAAGGAAAACGATTAATATATATTGAGGGTTTTTCGTGTAAATTGGCAACTAATTTATTATCTTTGATTAGGTCTCATCATACACCCTTAAACATGCATTCTAAAAGCATAATAAGGCGCGATAAAATTAATAATGATATGCAGTTGGATATATAAGAATTTGTTTCTAGAAAAAATCTCTCTATTTCCTCTCTCCCGCTAGCACTATTCATTCTTCTACCCAATTACATAATACATTAAAGAAACCTCATTTACATTGATGGGAATTGGTGAGAAGAGAAATTCAAAGAGTAAAGAGATAATAGGATGGACATGCAGATCCAATTAATAAATTCCAAATTTATTACAACAATTTCCAAAATTACCCCCACCCTTCTAATATCCATCTGATATACATTATTCATACAAATACATCCAAGTATTCACACAAAGCATGTTATTCAATCAATCTAATCCAATTAATTAATCTTTGAATTAAGAACCATTCAATGTTCAAACAACGATTTGATTTGCGCGTGTCTAACTCGTTTACGAATAAATACTCAAAGTACGTATTCTTGAATTATATCGAACTACAATTTTAAATCCAATTTAATTTGTATCCAATACTAATTCGTATTTAATTCCAAATTAAACAATTACACTTATTTTAGTGCCTTTTAGACTTAGATTCTAAATCTAATCTAAATGGGTCTCAAAGGCCCAATTAGTATCAAATACTATTTAATTAAAGTCTAATGGGCTTTTAATTAATTCTTAAGGCATGAACTTTGACCAATATGGATCAAACCCAAAATGCCAAGGCCCAAATAAGAATCACCCTAGGCCAAAAATCTATTTAGGCCCATTAGGCCTAATTAAATTTTTAAAGGCCCAATAGTCATATTTGGACTTTATGGAAATGGTTTTAGGCTCAATTGGATCCAACCCAATTGACCAAAACCAAACATGGCCCAACCAAGCCCATTAAGCCCAAATACAACAAATTAGTCCAATTTAATAAATTCCAAATTTAAAGACTAATACATATTAACATAATATTCTAAATATCACATTAATTTTTATTAAAGTGTAATTAACACAATTAATTAATTAATCCAATATTTCCAAAACACCAATTAATCTAATTAATCATGCTTAATTATCCAATTCATGTCCAACACAAATTGAAGCAAAACCAACCCATTCCAACATGCTTAAGTTCATGGCAATACACGAAATTAAAATCCAATTTTGATTTCAATACAATTAAATCAACAATTAACATTCAATTTCATGCCAATTAACATATCCAATTGTCAAATTCAAAAAATCACCATGAACATACTAGGGGTAGTTTTTAGCTATGACATAGGAATTAGAGATTTTTTATCCAATCAATTTTTCTCAAATCCAAAGATGCACAAATCCAATTCATCATCATACTAACACAACCAAACAATCAATTTAGGTAAATCAAGCTCCAAGTAAAAATGCCCAAATTAAAGTCCATAAACCCTAGATTTTGAAATCAAGTTTAGGTGGCTCTTGATACCATTGTTAGTGTCTCTAAGACTTGCCCAAGGATCCTAAACATGATTCTAGAGTGAATATTTCAAGAAAGTTTGCGGAAAAAACTTACATTGATTGGATGAGATTCAAAACTTTTTCTTTGTTGTAGAAGAAGCTCCAAGCTTTCTTTTGAATTCCAAACTCAATGGTGAGTTTCCCTATCACCTTAATTGACTCTCTAAAGTGCTAGCTTTATCCAAAAATTAAGCAAAATTTTCTCTTCCAAGAAGAGGGAAAATCGGCAATTGAGAGAGAGTTGGGAGAGATGAGTGAATAGTAAATGACTTGGTTGGTTTGTGTGTTTAAATGAAACATTTAATTAGCTCAACTACTTACATCAAGTGTGTGACAATTGATGTAAGTAAACTGGGTCCCACCATTTTCAAATTCCAAATTTGAGTTGGCTTACACAACACATTTTGGGCCCGGCTCGTTTAATCCGACTAAACGAATTTTTCATCGGTAAATAATTAAATCCAATTTAATTAAATAGTAATACCTCGAAAATTATTACGAAAGTTGCTTACGAATTAATTCCAAATTAATTCATTCGCTTGAATTAAAATCCAATTTTAATTCCGTATTGAAATCCAATTTCAATTAATATATCTGATATATTATTTAGCCCAAATAAATAAATTAAATAGTAAAATCCAATTTAACTATTAAATTTACTTTGCCGATTAATTTCAAATTAATCATGTTCTCTCTTCTAGACGAATTTAATCCCAGATAAATTCTTGACGCAATTAATCCCAGATTAATTTTCTGTCTCATAATTAATTCATGGTTAATTCTTGACGTAATTAATCCCAGATTAATTTTCTCTTTCATAATTAATCTCATATTAATTCTGTTCGAGTCAAATGTCATCGGTGAATCTTTTGGAAGCGACACAAGAGATCCTTGGATATGTTGGTAGTAAATACGGTCATCGGACTATCAGAACAGGTGCGTACCCGGTACCACGTTTTTACCGATTTACAAGACATGGTTGGCTTCTAGCAAAGCACCATGCCTACCCAATTCTCCAGAAATATATTCAACATGAAATATATATAACCTGTATCAGGCGTAGTATACAATGTATTACGTATTACGATCCAGTATCAGATGTCACATGCTAGACCTATGGCTGGAATTTTGTCTGCCTCGTACGAAGCATATATCGGATCACTAGAACCTAGTCTATGTAATCGGATAATCACAACCTAGTCATACTATCCCAATAGTTTCAGTATTTAAGAGTACTAGTTTTGTATCCCTCCAATATCATCATCTCCATATGACTGAAGTGATACTTCCATCTTGACATCACACCCAATACACTACAATTCTCAGTAAACCTAGAAGAGGCGTACACAGAACCTGTTAAAGCTTCAGACGACCAAAACCAAAGCGTACTGATTGTCGCAAGTATTAGCGATGCAAGTCTCAGGTTAAGAACATATACACCTACCATGATTCGGATTCCCATAGACACATAGTCATATAACTAATGGGATTCCGATGGGTCTATCTAGAGCGAAGCTGTTCCCAGTCCAACGGCTAACAAAACCTCATATCACACTTGCATAAGTATCCAATACTTAAATATATGAGAACTATGCCGCTAAGCTTCCATAACGCGCACAAGTGCAGTACTAGCCTATTCCGCATTATTGATGTACAGTCATGATAATACTACGACAATGGATATTTAATGATTAAACCTTTTGTGGATTAATATTGTCTCATATCTTATTAGTCTGGTACTAATCATATGGACTTTTATCATTTATATATCCAAGTAATCCAATTACAAATGATAAAAGATCAATTTTCTTTATCACATAGTTAATTTGTACAAAGAACACCATGTCTCTTACAAACAGTGATGCTATGGGTCATAATTGTCCAACATGTAGGACCTTCAATTGCTCACCAGACAGTAGCTCCTCCAGTTAGACCAAATCCTACAACTTTTCAAACAGGACCTACCACCTTATCTTATGGACTTACTCCGGAAGCAGTTCAAGCACTATAGTGTCGGTAGTTGCTAGTTTCTTTGCATAATTTCTGGAAGCTTCATCCACCGACATTTTCAGGAGTAGAGTCCTCACCTGACCCATGTGTATTTATTCAGGAGTCTAACTGTATATGTATGACCGGTGCGTAATCACACACGTGTATAACGCAAGCGCACGTATCATTCAAGTAGTTTAAAAAGTATCGATCCCACGAGGACTTAATATCTAATCTATTAATTTTATGAGGTCAAATGATTACTAGTATCTAACAGGGTGATTGATTGATTTGAAATGGTGATGATTTTGAATTTAAAAACAAGTAAATAAAATTGCGCGAAAGTAGGTTTAAGAAAATTCAATATTAGGAAACTGTCTCGGGTTGTGAATCTTCCAATATCATTTTAAATATGAAGTGGTTATTTCATTTTTGTGTAATATATCGGTTTACTAACCTGGAACACTAAATTATGCGAAAGCCTCTGTCGATGGTCAGACGCAAATACCCAGTATAACCCAATTGAACCATATGTATATGTCAACCAAATTACCTGGATTCAATAAGTTTAAGTTCCAATTATGGTTACCCCCGCCCGACAGGTATATGTCTATCATGTATGGAAATCTATTAAAGGGTTATCTATCCTCAAGGAAGATCGTGGGCTATTAAGTCTAAGGCTGAAACCTAAAATTCATTTGTCAAGTTTATTTTAGATTTACCAGATCAATCTTATTAATGGCCAATTAACAAGACGCATTAAGCTTAAGACTTAATAAGTAAACCTTTAAATTACCCAAACTATAAAATAACCCCTTAAAAACCGGTGATATTGGATTTCATCACAACCCCAGATAACTGGCTTAGTTACGACACATATTTACGGTTAGTAAAAACTTAAATAAAATAAAAGACATAACGTAAAATGCTGAAAAGTAAATTGCTGAAAAGTAAATGACGGAAAGTAAATGCTGAAATTAAATACTGAAAATTAAATGCTGAAAAGTAAATGCTGAAAAGTAAATTACTGAAAAGTAAATACTGAAAAGTAAATTGCTGAAAAGTAAATTGCTGAAAAGTAAATGTTGAAAGTAAATTGCTGAAAAGTAAATAAAGTAAAAGTACAATAAAAGAAAATGCTGAGGTAAAAGGATCCACTTTTATTACTTCTATTTTAGATATCTCCCTTAATATAATATATTAACTTTGCATGATAATTACCAACCAGCCATATAGGCGGTATCTAGATTAAGTCAAATTAATAATTAATTACCAACCGACCAATCAGGTGGTATCCAGTTTAGTCAGGTTAAAACCAATTTAAATAATTACCAACCGACCAATATGGCGGTATCCTCGTTAAGTCAGGTTTTAACTAGTTTATATATTATAATTAAGGGAGATGAATCTAAATATTAGTAATAAAAGTTTTAAATTTTACCCCAGCAAAGGGGAGTTACCTCCTCATTACTGAAAAGTAAAAACTGAAAATTAAAGAAAGAAAAGTACTGTGCGTAAAAGTAAATTGCGGAAAGTAAAAACTGAAAAGTAAAGAAAAGAAAGTGCGAAAGCGGAAATTAATTACTGAAAGCTGTAAATAAACAAACAAGATACAATCTTCTTAGTATTCTTAAGGAATTCCTTAGAAGAAAGTATGAATCTACAAATGAAATGGCTTGGTATTTATAGGCAAAATTTTGCCTCCATCAAATCATCCACCAAATCCATTATTAATTGCTCCACTAATTGCTCTACTAATTGCTCCACCAAATCCATTATTAATTGCTCCACTAATTGCTTATCATGTTTGGTGGTGATTTGATAATTTTTATTATTTATTTATTAATTTATTTTTTGCTTTGAAAATGATTGAAAATGACTTTAATAATTACACACAACACACTTCTGGATGGTTCATCAATTACGGGCATGAAATATTCAGAATTCGAAATTATTTTGTCTTTCAAAGTTGTGAATCTTTGAGTCTTCTTTAATTTGGAACTTGAATCAGCTCAATCCGATATCGGAGTAAAACGTTATTGCCAAAATACGACAGATTCGCAAAACTGGAATTTCCAAAACCGCACTTCGTTAAAACGCCCTTTCAAGTTTTCAATCTCCAAAATTAATATGTCAAGTCCAATTTTTGCCCTTATTTGACCCACATTTCATCCTAAATGATTTCATTATATCCCAATATTATTTTATCTGCAAAATAAACTAAAACACATCAAAACGTTCATCAAACCCCAGAAACTAAACAAAATATTAAGTAAAAGGGGCGGTAAATATTGATATATTTTCCGCTCATCAATGTATCGCTTTGAGATGCTCATCGTAGAGGGCAGTTGAGTTAGTCAGCTTCCAGTTGAGAGATGTAGCAAATACTTGGTTTATGGTTTTTCGAGATGGTCGGTAGCAGGGTTTTTCTCCATTGACTTGGGCTAAGTACAGTACGACATTCTTTTCTAGATTTATGCCACAAAGTGTTAGAGATACCAGAGCTCGAGAGTTCGAGTAATTAGTTTAATGGGATCAGATGACGGTTTCTCAGTATGATATACAGTTTACCCGATAATCTCAGTAGACCCTATATTTGGTTAGTGATTAGTGGTAAATGTATCACTATTTCTCACTCATTTGACCTAATATTTTGTATAGTTTCTTGCGTTTTGTGAATATTTTGATATTTTGTGTTATTTTGTAGATAAATAAAGTTTCAGGACTCTCTGGAATCAAAACAGGGCCAAAACAATCAAAAACGGATAAAAAGGGCAAAACTTTCATTTGGGCACTAGCTCCAGAGTCTGCTAACGTGCATCGGGACACATGGACCAATCAGAGAAGTTTTTCTAAAATACGCCATCTGGTAACGGCGCCGAATCTGCTAACGTGCGCCTACCACGTGTCAACATCACAACAAATCATGCTAACGTACGCAAGACACATGTCACTATCATATGCTGCAGACAATCATCATCACCATGTCATCAATGACGTCAACACAATAATTCAGTCAGCGCTATGTCAACACAATTATTGAGATAATCATTCAGCCTGCCACATGTCACCATCTTCGCAACCCACGTGCCATGTGTCCTTCATCAATGGAGCGTCGCGACGCAAGAACAATCTTGCGAGTTGCGACGCGCGAAGCAAATTTTTTCTATAAATATAGGCCGAAATTTCATAATTGAATTCATACCTTCTTCTATGTAATTCCTTAAGAATACTAAGAAGATTGTATCTTGTTTGTTTATTTACTGCTTTCAGTAATTAATTTTCGCATTTGCACTTTCTTTTCTTTACTTTTCAGTCTTTACTTTCTGCAATTTACTTTTACGCACAATATTTTCTTTCTTTACTTTTTCAGTTTTTACTTTTCAGTAATGAGGAGGTAACTCCCCCTACTGGGGTAAAAGATAAAGTTTTTAATACTAATATTTAGATTAATCTCCCTTAATTATAATATATAAACATTTAAAAACCTGACTTATTGAGGATACCGCCTTATGGTCGGTTGGACTTAATTTATGAATTGGTTTTAACCTGAGTAAGCTTGGATACCGCCTATATGGCAGATTGGTAATTAATTATAAATTTGACTTAATCGGGTTACCGCATATATGGCTGGTTGGTAAAATCACGCAAAGTTAATATATTATAATAAGAGAGATATCTAAAATAATAGTGATAAAAGTGGATCCTTTAACCTTAGCATTTTCTTTTACTGTACTTTTACATTTTTAAATTTCCAGCATTTACTTTTCATCATTTACTTTCAGCATTTACTTTATTTACTTCCAGCATTTACTTTATTTCTTTTATTTTCCTTAAACATTTATTAGTCGTAAATATGTGTCGTAGCTAAACCCGTTATCTGGGATTGTGAAGAATTCCAATATCACCGGTTTATAAGGGGTTATTTTATAGTTTGGGTAATATAAAGGTTTATTTATTAAGTCTTAAGCTTAATGCTTCTTGTTAACTGGCCATTAATAAGATTGATTTGGTAAACTTAAAATAAACTTGACAAATGAATATTAGGTGTCAGCCATTGACTTAATAGCCCACGATCTTCCTTGAGGATAGATAACTCTTTACTAGATTTCCTTACAGGATAGACATATACCTGTCGGGCGGGGGTAGACACAATTGGAATTTAATCTTAATGAATTCAGGTAACTTGGTTGACATGGACATATGATTAATTGGGTTACACTGGGTATTTGCATCTGACCATCGACATAGGTTTTTGCATAATTTCGTGTGTTCCAGGTTAGTAAACCAATATATTACACAAACATGAAATAACCGCTTCATCTTTTAAAAAAAACAGATATTGGAATGATTCACAACCCTGAATAGTTTAATAATATTGAATTTTCCTTAATCTACTTTCACGATATTTCTTTTACTTGTTTTAAATTTAAAGTCACCACCCAATCAAACAATCAATCCATTAAATACTCGTAAAAATTTAGCTTCATAAATTAATAGCTTAGGTATTAAGTCCTCGTGGGATCGATACTTTTTATACTACTTGAACGATACGTGCGTTTACGTTATACGCGTGTGATTATGCACCGATCAAGTTTTTGACGCCATTACCGGGGACTTATTTATCTTTCACTATTAGTTTTGGAGTTAGATACCTTTACTTGTATATAATTTTCTTTTACTTATTATTTTTTTTTCTTGTGTTTCAGGTTCTCAGAAACACATGAGACGAACCAGAAGCTTTGAAATCCGACCGCTTGACCCAGAAATTGAAAGAACCATCAGAAAGTTGAGAAGGGAAAGACGAGAAGGCCAAGAAGCATTAATCAACATAGAATCTGAACCTTTGGAGGTTGCACCACCAATTCCCATTCGAGACCGAACTATTCCGGTGGTTGACAGCTTCATTTCCTGTATTGTATTCCTCCCTTACCAGTAAATGCGTGTGCTGTGACATCAAAACATGCATTCAGATGATACATCAGTCAGTTCAGTTTGGGGGGAATGCAACTGAAGATCCTAATGCCCACATCAGCAACATCCTGGAAGTTTACGGCACTTTCAACTACAACCGAGCAACTGAAGAAGCAATGAAACTGCGTGTTTTTCCATATTCTTGAAAGACAGAGCTAAAGCGTGGCTACATTCACTGCCAGAAGGTTCCATCACAACTTTGGAACACTCTAGCCACCAAATTCCTTGCAAAGTACTTTCCACCAGCTAGAACTGCAAAATTGAGGAATGACATCACATCATTTTTACAATATGACTCAGAATCCTCTGCGAAGCTTGGAAAGGTACAAATATTTACTCCGAAAATGTCATCATCATGAGATTGCAAAATGGCTACAAGTCCAGACCTTCTATAATGGACTTTCTGGAATAATGAGAACCATAATTGATGCTGCTGTTGGAGGAGCTTTAATGGAAAAAGGAGAAGATCAGACCTGGGACCTAATTGAAGAAATGGCCAACACCTACCCAATTCTCCAGAAAATATTCAACATGGAATATATATAATCTATATCAGAAGTAGTATACAATGTATTGCATAATACGATCCAGTATCGGATGTCACATGCTAGGCTTAGGACTGGAATTGTGTATGCCCCGTACGAAGCATATATCAGATCACTAGCAAACTAGTCTCTGTAATTGGATAATCATGACCTAGTCATACTATCCCGATAGCTGCAACATTTAAGAGTACTAGTTCTGTATCCCTACGTGATCATCGTCTCCATATGACTGAAGTGATACTTCCATCTTGACATCACACCCAATACACTACGATTCTCAATATACCCAGAAGAGGAGTACACAGAACTTGTTAAAGCTCCTGACGACCAAAACCAAAGTATACTAATTGTCGCAAGTATTAGCGATGCAAGTCTCAGGTTAAAACCACATACACCTACCCTGATTCGGATTCCCATAGACACATGTCATACTACCAATGGGACTCCGATGGGTCTATCCAGAGCGAAGCTGTTCCCGATCCAATGGCTAATAGAACCTCCTATCATACTTGCATAAGTATCCAATACTTAAATTATATGATAACTATGTTGTTAAGCTTCCATAACGCGCACATGTGTAATACTAGCCTATTCCGCATTATCGATGTCCAGTCTCGATAATACTACGACTAGGGATATTAATGATTTAACCTTTCGTGGATTAATATTGTCTCATATCTTATTAATCTGGTACTAATCATATGGACTTTTATCATTTATACATCCAAGTAATCCAATTACAAAATGATAAAATAGCAATTTCCTTTGTCACATTGTTAATTTGTACAAAAACACCATGTCTTTTACAAATAGAGATGCTATGGGTCATAATTGTCCAACAATCTCCCACTTGGCCTATATCCAATCACTCAAGTGTCCAACACTTGAACTATATATGGGTTGTTCAAAATATTGCTGAGATATCGCTTTCGTCAGCGGATATGCAATGTTATCATCTGAAACGATCTTTTCGATCTTCACATCGCCACGATGTGTGATCTCACGAATCAAATGAAACCGTCGAAGTATATACTTGGATCATTGATGAGACCGTAATTCCTTAGCATGTGTTGTAGCCCAGCTCAGCTGCTAAAAGAACTACTCCTAATCCAATTAGGAATTTTATAGATCCAAAATGCTTCTTTTGCTGCCTCAGCTGCAGCAATGTATTCCGCTTTTGTTGTTGAATCGGCAATAATATCTTGCTTGAAAGATTTCCAGCTCTTTGTTTCATTGTTCAAACAAAATATGTACCCTTATTGCGACTTACAGTCATATTTATCGATTTGGAAACTTGCATCGGTGAACCCAGTCACCTCAAGTTCTCCTTCCCAAAAATCTAAGAAGGCATCCTTAGTTCCTCTAAGATACTTAAGGATTTTCTTAACATCAATCCAGTGACCATCACCTGGATCAGCCTGATTGTGACTACATATGCTCAAAGCGTATGAGACATCAGGTCACGTACATGTTATAACATACATGATTGATCTGACTGCTTAAGCGAACGGGATCTGATTCATTGAATCTCTCTCATCTTGAGTATTAAGACACATGTCATTAGATAGAGAGACGCCGTGTGACACCAGAAGCAGCCTCTTATGGGACTGATCCATGTTGAATCTCTTAAACATTGTCAATGTACGAGTTCTCGGAGAGTGCCAACAACTTTTAGATTTATCCCAGTAGATCCATATTCCTAGAATAAATGTTGCCTCTCCCAAGAATTTCATGGAGAATTTTAATGAAAGCCAAGTTTTCACCGATTTTATTATGGGAATGTCATTGCTTAGAAGCAATACATCATCAGCGTATAGGACAATCAATGTTAGTGCGCTCTCACTAACCTTCTTATATAAACAAGAATCATCATCGTTTTGAATGAAACCATATACCATTATGATCTTATCAAAATGTTGGTTCCAAGAACGTAATGCTTGCTTCAATCCATAAATGGATCGATTTAACTTGCAAACCTTGTTTGCATGTTTTGGCATGACAAAACCGTCAGGGTGCTGTATATGAACATCCTCCAAAAGGTTTCCATTTAGGAAAGTGGTTTTGACGTCCATCTGCCATATTTCATAATCGAAATATGCAGCATTTTCAAGCATTATCCAAATGGATTTAATCATGACAATGGGTAAAAGGTTTCGTCGTAATCGACACCATGTTGATGACGATACCCTTTCGCTACAAACCTAGCTTTGTACGTTTGTATGTTGCCATCCATGTCTGTCTTCACCATGAAGACCCATTTGCTACCAATAGGCACAATGCCTTCTGGTACATCAACCAGTGTCCAAACTTGGTTTTATGCATGGAATCCATTTCGAACTTCATGGCATCTTGCCATAAAGCGGAGTCGATACCTTGTATCCCTAACTCATACGTAGCCGGTTTGTATTCCTCAATAAGATTAATATCTACATGAGGTGAGATTGGAAACCCATACCTCTAAGGTTGTTTTCTGACTCTCTCAGACCTACGCGGTTTTTGTGTATTAGAAGATTATGGAACAATCTCATCCCTGATGAACTGTTCATGTTTCGTGAAGGGATCAGTGCCAGGAATAGTATCACTCTGATATTTCATTGAGTTCTACTTTTCTCCCACTTACCACTGCATTTAGGAATTCCTCTAAGGAAAACCGCATGGAGAGCAACAAATATTTTGTTCTCTTATTGGTTATGGAAATAATATCTTTGGTTTCCCTAGGATAACCAATTACAAAGAGGCACTTATCCGATTTGGGTTTTAGTTTGGTACCATCCAAACATTTAACATATGCCCAACATTCTCAAATCTTCAGGAATGAGAAACCCGATTTCTTTCCAGACTTCATATTTCATATGAAGTCTGTCCAACAGACTTTGATAGAACCTTATTCAAAATAAGTATTGCACTGTTCAATGTGTATCCCTAGAAGGAAATTGGTAGCTCAGTGCGACTCATCATTAACCTTACTATGTCCAATAAAGTTCAGTTTTTCTGTTCAGACACACCATTCAATTGAGGTGTTCCGGGAGGAGTCCAATGTGAAAGAATACCATACTCTTTCAAGTAATCGAGAAACTCATTGCTCAAGTATTTTCCACCACGGTCCAACCGTGATGTTTTAATACTTTTGCCAGTCTGTTTTTCTACTTTGTGTCGAAACTCTTTGAATTTCTCAAAAGTTTCTGACTTGTGTGTCATAAGATACACATAACCATAACGCGATGCAACATCCGTAAAGGTTACGAAGTATTCATATCCATTTCTAGCATGGTTAGACATGGGCCCACATACGTCATTATGATCGAGGGCTAACAGCTCGGTGGCACGTACACTCTTACCGCTAAAAGGTGTTTTAGGCATTTTGCCTAATAAACAAGATTCATAGACGTCATTTGAATAAGGATCATATTCGTCCAAGTATCCACTATTCGAAAGTATGGATATACGAGTCTTGTCAATGTGTCCCAAACGACAATGCCATAAATAAGTCTCATCTAACTTACTTAGTTTGAGCTTTTGTTTGTCATGTTATATGTTTGAGATTCGTTTATAGTCAAAATATAAAGACTATTATAAACATCTGTTGTACATATCAAAATGTCATCTTTATATACAAAACATTCAGTGTTAATGAATACAAAGGTATACCCGCATCGAGTTAAACTAGATACAGAGATGATGTTCCTTAGTCAAACTAGGTACATAATAATAGTCACCTAATGTAATTACATGCCTCATGCACAGGTACAAAACATAGGTCCTAACGGCCAAAATAGCGACTCTCATCATGTTTCCGACTCGCAAGTCGATCTCGCCTGAAGCCAGTATCCTGCTAATCAGAAGATCCTGCACATTAGTACATATGTGAGTACCACATCCAGAATAAAAAATCCAATTTTTAAAACCAGTAGTGGACATGTTTGTAACAAACATACCTGAAGTTGGAGCCTTGCCCGTCTTCAGTTCCTTCAACTTCGCCTTGTACTCATGGCAGTCACGCTTCTTGTGACCCCATTTGCCATAATATAGGCAGACGTCTTGGGATATGTCCTTAGTCTTCCCAGAAGACTTTGATGATTTGGCCTTGCCTTTTTTCTTCCTTTTCTTCACACCCCAAAAGCCTTTGGCCAAGCCTTGGCCATATGGGATGTCGAAGTAAGGTGCACCTCGCGCTTCTTGTCCTTCAGAAGCTCTGGCTCTGCTTCTTTCAGCATTGTTATTAACTCTCCAAGAGTCTTTTCTTGGTTTATCATATTGTAATTCATGACGAACCCGCCCCAGCAGTCGGGCAGAGACTGTAAGATCAAATCTATGGAAGTCTTGGCCTCGAAGGTTATGCTCAGCTGACCTAGCTGTTCGATGTCAGCAATCATCTGCGACACATAATGCTCGATAGATTTACCCTCTAACATATGCAAGCGAAAGAGCTTCCTTCACAATTCATGCTTATGAGATCTAAGATTAGACCTGTGAAGATCCTTGAATTTCAACATCATACTATAAGGATCCAATCCTTTGTTCTGACGACGAAATTGAGGAGTCATTGCGGCAAGCATTATGGATTAAGCGCTAAAGTTATCATAATGATGAGTCTTCCAAAACTTATGCTCTACTGTTTTCTCAACTCCGGGCTCAGGCCAGAGAGGTTTCTCTATGATATAGAGTAACTTCTCGGCTCCCAGGACTATCCTGAGATTCATCTCCCAATCTGGAAAATTGGAACCGTTAAAGACATTATCGCCTATGATGATGTCCCTAACGTTAATCTTTCCAGCCATCTCGATTGCAATAGTTCAACTATTCAATCAACGATATCGGGTACACTAAAAATGTAATGGTTACTATAGTCTAACTATATAACCAGCTACAAGTGGAGTAGTGTCTTGTACAGTCTAATTGTTCAAAGAAAGCAATATTCAATATTAGTCCAACTAATATATTTATAACAACAATAAAAAAAGCGTGTTTAGCAAGTATTAAACGAAATTGTAAATTTGATACTGGTCTCCCACTATTTTTTGGTGAGCCTCTAACCCTCTGTGGAGTACTCGAGAAACCCAGTTTCCTAGTGGGCTAGGATCTCGTTAAATAACACACAATCTTGACTTTGGCCAACAAGCTGTATGGAACTTAACTAGGTAGATCTCTAAGATCAATTGGATCCCATCCAATTCCTATATCTGGTAGGTGGACCTCAAAGTCTGAGATATATATCCAATATATATTTCCTAACCTTTTCCTCTGAATCAACTAAGCCTTGGCTTTAGCTCAACAAGCCTAATGATTCCAGTTAAACGTGACCCATTGACTGTGGGAAAGCTTCGTAATCCACGTCGATGTACAGAAGTGACCTTGACTTTGGCCAACAAATCACAACTGCCCAAGACATGTGATATATAACAAAGCCTTCATGGTTCAAACACATCCGCGATGGACAATGATCTTGACTTTGGCCAACAAACCAATGCCAATCTTGGATCTTGAGAGAGAACCACTCAATGGAAGGAAAACACTTAATATTAAATTGAGGGTTTTTCGCGTAAATTGGCGACCAATTTATTATCTTTGATTAGGTCTCATCATACACCCTTAAGCATGCATTCTAAAACATAATAAGGCGCGAATAAATTAATAATGACATGCGGATGGATATATAATACAATTTGTTCCTAGAACAAATCACTCCATTTCCTCTCTCCCGCTAGCACTTTACATATTTCTACCCAATTACATAATACTTAAAGAAATCTCATTTACATTGAGGGGAATTGGTGATAAGACAAATACAAAGAGATAAGGAGGTAAAAGACTGGACACGCAGGTCCAATTCAATAAATATGTATCATACTTACAACAATTTCAAAAATTACCCCACCCATTTAATATTCATCTGATATACATTATTCATAGAAATACATCCAAGTATTCACACAAAGCATGCTGTCAATCAATCAATCCAATTAATTAATCTTTGATTAATGACCATCCAATGTTCAAACAACGATTTGATTTGCGTGAGTCCAACTCATTTAAGAATAAATACTCAAAGTACGTATTATTGAATTATATCGAACTACAATTTTAAATCCAATTTAAATTTTGTCCAATACTAATTCATTTTTAATTCCAAATTAAATAATTACACTTATAATAATGCCTTTTAGACTTGGATTCCAAATCCAATCTAAATGGGTCTCAAAGGCCTAATTAGCATCCAATACTATTCAATTAAAGTCCAATGGGCTTTCAATTAATTCTTTAGGCATGAGCTTTGGCCATAATGGATCAAACCCAAAATGCCAAGGCCCAAAAAGAAATCACCCTATGCCAAAAATCAATTTAGGCCCATTAGGCCGAATTAAATTTTTAAAGGCCCAAAAGTCATATTTGGACTTTATGGAAATGGTTTTAGGCCCAATTCGATCCAACCCAATTGTCCAAAACCAAAATTGGCCCAAATACAACAATTAAATTAATACATTATTCCAAATTACATATTAATCCAATTAAAGTGTAATTACCACAATTAATTAATTAATCTAATATTTCCAAAATATCAATTGATCTAATTAATCATGCTTTAATTATCCAATTCATGTCCAACACAAATTGAAGCAAAATCAATCCATTCCAACATGCTCAAGCTCACGACAATACATGAAATTAACATCCAATTTTGATTTCAATCCAATTAAATCAACAATTAACATTCAATTTCATGCCAATTAACATATCCAATTGTCAAATTCAAAAAATCACCATGACCATTTCTAGGGTACCATTCGGCCATGCATGTGAATTTGGGGAAAATTAATCTAATCAATTTTTAACAAATCCAATGATGCACAAATCCAATTCATCATCATCCAAACACAACCACACAATCAATTTAGGTAAATCAAGCTCCAAGCAAAAAAATCCCAAATTAATGTTTAGAACCCTAAAATTCAAATCAAGTTTAGATTGGCTCTTGATACCATTGTTAGTGTCCTAGACATGCCCATGGTCTTTAAACATGATATGTGTGTGAATAAATCAAATGGAGTTGCGGAAATACTCACTTTGATAGAATGAGAAAAATTCAAAACTTTCTTTGAAGATGAAGCTACAAGCTTTGCATTTGAGTTTTAAACTCTTGGGTGAGTTTCCCTATCACCTTTCTTTGACTCCTAAAGTGCTAGCTTTTTCCAAAAATTGAAACAAAATTTTCTCTCCAAGAGAAAGGAAGAATCGGCAATGAGAGTGGTGAGGGAGAGAGTGAATAATTGCTTTCAAAAAGTGTGTGTGTTGTGTGTTGAAAGTCGTAATAAATACTAGCCAACTACATCCATCACTAATAGTGACATGTGATGTAAGTTGTGGGTCCCACCCATTTATAAATTTCAAATTCAAGTTGGCTTACACAACACACTTTAGGCCCAGTTCGTTTAATCCGACTAAACGAATTTTCCGTCGTTAAATATTTAAATCCAATTTAATTAAATAATAATGTCTCGCAAAATTATTACGAAAGTCGCTTATGAATTGATTCCAAATTAATTCGTTCGCTTGAATTAAAATTCAATTTTAATTCCGTATTGAAATCCAATTTCAATTAATATATCCAATATATTATAAATAAATAAATTGAATAGTAAAATCCAATTTAACTATTAAATTTACTTTGCCGATTAATTCCAAATTAATCTTGTTCTCTCTTCTAGACGAATTTAATCCCAGATAAAATTCTTGCCGCAATTAATCCCAGATTAATTCTTTCTTTCATAATTAATCCCAGATTAATTCTTGCAGTAATTAATCTCATATTAATTTTCTCTCTAATAATTAATCCCAGATTAATTTTGTTCGAGTCAAATGTCATCGGTGAATCTTTGGGAAGCGACCCAAGAGATCCCTGGATATGTTGGCAGTAAATACGATCATCGGACTATCCGAACACGTGTGTACCCGGTACCATGTTCTCACTGATTTACAAGACATGGTTGGCTTCTAGCAAAGCATCATGCCTACCCAATTCTCCAGAAATATATTCAACATGGAATATATATAATCTGTATCAGGCATAGTATACAATGCATTGCGTAATACGATCCAGTATCGGATGTCACATGCTAGGCTTAGGGCTGGAATTATGTCTGCCCCGTACGAAGCATATATCGGATCACTAGCAACTAGTCTCTGTAATCGGATAATCATGACCTAGTCATACTATCCCGATAGCTGCAGTATTTAAGAGTACTAGTTCTCTATCCCTACTTGATCATCATCTCCATATGACTGAAGTGATACTTCCATCTTGACATCACACCCAATACACTACGATTCTCAGTATACCTAGAAGAGGCGTACACAGAACCTGTTAAAGCTCCAAACGACCAAAACCAAAGTATACTGATTTTTGTAAGTATTAGCGATGCAAGTCTCTGGTTAAAACCTCACACACCTACCTTGATTCGAATTTCCATAGACACATAGTCATACTACCAATGAGACTTTAAGGGGTCTATCTATAGCGAAGCATTTCCTTTGTCATATAGTTAATTTGTACAAAATCACCATGTCTTTTACAAATAGTGATGCTATGAGTCATAATTGTCCAACACGAGACAGTAGCATTGACAGAAGAATGCAGCGCCATCATTCAGAGGAAACTTCCCCCAAAGTTGAAAGATCCTAGCAGTTTTACTGTCCCTTGCACCATTGGAGAACATTACATTGGTAAAGCTTTATGTGATTTAGGTGCAAGTGTTAATTTGATGTCTTTTTTGATTTACAGGAAACTGCAGATTGGAGAAGCAATGCCTACCTCAGTCTCTCTGCAACTTGTTGATAGAACGCTCGTATTTCGGAGAGAAGTAGTTGAAGATGTGCTGGTCAAAGTTGACAAACTCATTCTCCCAGCATATTTCATTATCCTTGACATGGAAGAAGATAAAGATGTACTTATCATTTTTGGGAGACCATTCTTGGCTACATGTCGAACTGTTATTGATGTACAAAAATGAGAACTAACCATTAAAGTGCAGGACCAAGAAGTTACCTTCAATGTTTTCAAAGCCATGAAATTCCCGAGTGAAGAAAAAGAAGATGAATGTTTCAGAATTGATGTTGTTGATAGTATTATTCAGGATACTGATACAATTCCCACAGATAAACTTGAAGTTTGCATCACCAACATGACTAACAGCGACCTAGATGCTGAAATTCTGGAATGTATCAACTATCTTGACAAGCCGTTTCGTTTCAAATTGACACCACAAGTGGAAAGTCTGGAACTATCGAAAAAAAAGTGAATCAAGCCTTCGATTGAAGAACCACTGCAGCTGGAGCTGAAGCTACTTCCTAGCCATCTCATGTATGCATCTTAGGAAACGCTTCTGAATTACCTGTGATTATTTCTTCATCGCTAACATTAGAGCAGGAAGAAAAGTTGTTGAGAGTGTTACGAGAACACAAGAAAGCCATTGGCTGGACTATAACAGACATTCGAGGTATTAGTCCATCATTTTTCATGCACAAAATTTTGATGAACGACGAGTACAAACCCACAGTGGAGCATCAACGAAGACTAAATCCAATCATGAATGAGGTCGTGAAGAAAGAAATCATCAAATTATTGGATGCCGGCATCATCTACCCCATCACTGATAGCACTTGGGTGAGTCATATGCAATGTGTGCCAAAGAAAGGAGGAATTACTGTAGTCACAAATGAAAAGAACGAGCTGATTCCAACAAGAACAGTGACTGAATGGAGAGTATCATGGACTATAGGAAGCTGAACAAAGCAACAAGGAGATATCATTTTCCACCGCCATTCATTGACCAAATGCTAGACAGATTGGTAGGACATGAGTTCTATTACTTTCTGGATGGATACTCGAGGTACAATCAGATTGCCATCGCCCCAGAAGATCAGGAGAAAATAACTCTTACATGTCTGTATGGTACTTTTGCTTTCCGTAGGATGCCATTTAGACTATGTAATGCTCCTGCCAAATTTCAACGTTGCATGATGGCCATCTTCTCAGACATGCTGGAACAATGTATGGAGGTTTTCATGGATGATTTTTATTTGTTTGGAGACTCATTCGACCATTACTTGCAAAATCTGGAACAAATGTTACAAAGATGTGAAGTTACCAACCTGGTACTCAACTGAGAGAAATGCCACTTCATGGTGCAGGAAGGCATCGTTCTGGGACATTGCATCTCACAAAAAGGAATCGAGGTAGAAAAGGCAAAGATCGAAACAATTGAAAAACTACCTCCACCAACATCTTGTTAAAGGGATTCGGAGTTTTCTCGGACATGGTGGCTTTCACAGGAGATTTATCAACGACATCTCAAAGATTGCTAAACCTATGTGCAATCTTCTAGAGAAAGATGTGCCTTTCAACTTCACCAAAGAATGCCATGAAGCTTTTGAGATCCTAAAATAGAAGTTGGTTTCTGCTCCCATCATAGTAGCACTAGACTGGACCCTTCCATTTGAGGTGATGTGCGATGCTAGTGATTTTACTATAGGTGCAGTTTTGGGACAACGCAAAGCATAAGTTTTCCATACCATTTACTACTCCAGCAGAACTCTGAATGAAGCTCAACTTAACTACACAACCACTGAAAAGAAGTTACTCGCAGTTGTGTTCGCTTTTGATAAATTCTGCTCTTATCTGCTGGGTCCCAAAGTGGTGTTCTACACAGATCATTCAGCAATCAAATACCTGATCACAAAAAAAGATGCCAAACCCAGATTGATTCGTTGTATACTTCTATTACAAGAATTTGATGTGGAGATCAGAGACAAGAAAGGGACAGAAAACCAAGTGGCAGATCACTTATCGAGGCTCGAGAATGGAGAAACAGCTAGCAAAAAATTGACAATCAAAGAAAATTTTCCAGATGAATAGCTGTTTGCCATGAAACAGCATGATGTCTCTTGGTACGCTGACTATGTCAACTACATATTATCGGGAAAATGGCCATTGGAATGGACTACTCAGCAACGAAAGAAGTTCTTCAAATAAGTCAAGCACTATGTCTAGGATGAGATGTACATGTTCAAACGATGTGCTGATCAATTACTGAGACGTTGTGTTCCACATGAGGAGGTCAATAGTGTCCTACATTATTGTCATTCATCAACATACGGCGGACACTTCAACGGGAACAAAACTGCAGCCAAAGTCATTCAATCAGGTTTATTCTGGCCCACTCTTTTTAAAGATGCTTATCTATTTGCTTTTCAATGTGACAGATGCCAGAGAACGGGAAATATTTCAAGGAGAAATGAGGGACCTCTGCAAAATATTCTTGAAGTATAGATATTTGATGTATGGTGGATTGATTTTATGAGACCCTTTGTTCCATCATTCGGAAACTTGTACATACTAGTTGCAGTATACTATGTCTCCAAATGGGTTGAAGTAATTGCACTGCCATCAAATTATTCAAAATTGGTGATTAAATTCCTTACAAAGAATATTTTTACTCACTTCGGAACACCTCAGACGATTATCAGTGATGGTGGCACACATTTCTACAATAGATACTTCGATGCACTCCTATCTAAATACAGAGTTACTCATAAATTTGCCACTGCCTACCATCCATAGTCAAATGGACAGGTTGAAGTTTCAAACAGGGAGATCAAAAGAATCTTTTGGAGAGAACCGTTGGATCAACAAGGATGGACTGGTTTATGAAATTGGATGACACATTATGGGCCTACCGGACAGCTTACAAGACACCTATTGGTATGTCCCTATATCGAATGGTGTTTTGGAAAGCGTGCCATCTGCCAGTAGAGCTTGAACACAAGACATACTGGGCACTGAAGAAGTTGAATCTTGATCCACAAGCAGTAGGAGAAAATCGGCTCCACCAACTCAACGAATTGAATGAATTTCGCCTACTAGCTTATGGGAATGCCAGATTATACAAAGAAAAGACCAAGAAATGGCATGATCGAAAAATAGTGCGCAAACAACTAGAACCAATGCAGCAGGTGTTGTTATACATTTCAAGGTTGAAACTTTTTCCTGGAAAGTTGAAATCAAGGTGGTCAAGTCCATTTGTGATTACTCAGGTTTTACCATATGGAGATGTAGAGTTACTTGATCCCAACACCAACGAAACATTCAAAGTTAACAGTTAGTGTGTCAAGCACTACTAGGGAGAATCATTTGAGCGATAAAAAGAAAGTGTCACACTTTCAGATCCAGCCTAACGTTCGGGCAATCATGTGTAGCTGACGACTTTAACTTAGCGCTAGCAGGGAGGCAACCCATGTAATTTGTGTATATATTCAGATTTGGTGTGTTTTATTTTTTGTGTGTTTCATTTGTGTAGGTAAAGTCATTTCAGGATGGAAGACATTCTCTTAAATCTTCACAAGCAATTTCCTTCTCTCCCTCAAAACTCTCTGATGAAAGTCTACAAAGCTCGCTTGGAACGGATGAGACTACTGATGATCAAAGGTATTCCTAATGACATTCGTTGGATTATTGAAGCACGGGTCCGATCAGCAGATGAGTCTTTTGACTCTTTTGTTTCACATCTGCCTGGTTTAGGCTGAAGCACCTATGCTAAAAAAAGAAGAGCTAAAAGAATGGGTGTTTGTTATAAATGTGCTCGTATGACATGTAATACTCGTTTTCGTTCTTTAGGAATGGTGTCTGATAACTGTGAAGATAAAATTAAATTCATTAGGGATGGCTTGAGTAAGGAGTCTTTGGATGACATATCTAGAACTCTTGAGACGCATCCCAGTGGATATATGCATCATGCAATTCACATGTTATATACACAATTTCGAAAAGAAAGACAACAGTTTAGTTTGGGGAATCTGACTCTAAAAGACCTTGTTTGCCAATTTATAAGAAAATTGTATGGGAAGCTTGTCCCTGACGCATAGACGTCATTCAAGCCATTACATTTTGTAAATATTATTTTCTCTTTGTATATATCTAATAATTGTGATTTGTTTTTGTCATTTTCTTTTATTTTTTCCGACAGGATCCATACTTTTTGACTTTCATGATATATTTTACTGTTTAACTAATAATTGTCATTTCGCAGGTACTAGTGCTATTATTACTCACCCTTTTTCAGGTGCTATAAATTCAACTCAACATTGCACTTTTGAAGGCATCCAGATTTGATAAAGAAACATATAATAATGGAAGCCACTTCAAGAAGACGAGTTGTAAACATCCGTGTGTTTTGCGGTACTAGTGTTGGTTCTAAGCTAGAATTCATTGGTGCAACACAAGAATTGGGTAGAGTCATAGCTGAGAGGAGTATGCACTTAGTATATGGCGGTGGCAATCTTGGACTAATGGGGATCGTTTCAAGGGTTGTACAGGAAAGAGGCATTCAAGTCTTGGGAATCATCCCAAAACCTTTGGCGGAGGTGAATCTTATAGGACCATCAAACAGAGAGGAATTGATTGTGCCAGGTATGTCTGAACGATTGGTGGAAATGATTAATCGTGCTGAGGCTTTTATTGTTTTTCCAGGTGGCTTGGGTACGATGGCGGAAATCTTTACAGTATTATCTTGGGCGAACTTGAACATACATCAGAAACTGATTGGACTGTTCAATGTTGATGAATTTCATGATTTTCTTTGTGTATTTCTTGATTACTCAGATGACCATTGAACCTTTTACCTCAGTCTTTCCCTTTGCCCGGAGAAATGGATTCGTGTCAAAACCTGTCAAAGAACTCCTCTTCACTGCCAGAACTGCCCCAGATTTAATTGACCAAAACCACAAATTGACCATATCATTTCCAAGATAAATTGGTCCGATAATGATCGTGGTAAAAAGCGTCGGATAAATCTAGATCTTGACCTTTAATTTTCATTTTAGATGTAGCATTTCCACTAACCAGGTATTGTTTCTAAACCCTTATTCTACTTTTTAAGACATTGGGGATAATTCCCCATTTAGGTTTGGGGGAGGGGAATAGTTAACTAGTATCTTGTTTTTATTGTGTTATTTTTATTTGATTTTTAGAAAAAATTCAAAAAAATTATAAAATCTTACAAAAATTTAAAAAAAATTATTTTGTTTTTTTGTGTTTTTAACTTGATTAATCAGAAGAAATTGGTGTGAGATAGTTGTGTAAGGAATTTCAACTCCTGAGACGTATCTCAACCTATTTCGGAACAAGTTAATATTTGTTTATTTCCTTTTGAATTATTTAATTTGCAAATTCTCCATAAAACTGACTAAAATTGATCTTCATATGCTCAGTTGACAAGTATTATCAACATACAGACATGAGTAGTAATTGACGAGTTTGTAATATTCAGTACTCTAGTTTAATTGGAGGAAGCATCTAAATAAGCGATGGGATAAAAAAAAACGTCTGAGATCCGAGTTATTAAGTCCATAGGGGTGTTTTAACACCTAGTGCCCTAAAACCAACTGGTTTGGGAGTCACTGGCCCAAAGCTCAATACATGGATCGAAGATGTTAAAATATATATATATATATATATATATCGGAAATCTGAGTAATTAAGTCCGTATGGGTGTCTTAACACCTAGTGCCCTAAAGCCAACTGGTTTGGGAGTTACTGGCACAAAGCTCGCTACATGGATGGAAGCTATTATATATAAATAAAAAACAATTCATAAAAATCAGAAAAATATTCCATTGCTAAAAAATGTGTGAATTCTGATATAACTTTAGGACAAAAATATTACACTCATCTCAACTACACTTGTGACTATTGTGGGAAAAAATGAGTTGATTATTATTTTGTTGGCTGTGTATATGGAGAATGGTAAAAATAATCGGAGAATTTACTTATTCGGTAATTTAGAAAGAAAGAAAACAACTCTTAACATGGATAAGGAGTTTCACCTATTTAGTCAGTAACTTGTTTATTCTCTTTTCTCTTGTCTTTTAGCTTTTGTGTGCATAAGTTTTATAATGACGTTTGTGGGTATTGTCGCTCTAAGCCCTCACGAGACTACAACTCGTCCACTAGGGACACCTATGAGTTTAAGGGCTTGTTGCATACGCTAAATGCAACCGTGATCCTTACGAAAGTGGCTTAGCTTAATTTTATTTTAAAGATGTTTATGTTATTTTATTTTGTTGTTTTGCTCGAGGACTAGCAAAATGTTAGGTTTAGGGGTGCGATGAGTGGTAAATGTATCACTATTTCCCACTCATTTGACCTAATATTTTGTATAGTTTCTTGAATTTTGTGAATGTTTTGATGTGTTTTGTGTTATTTTGTAGATAAATAAAATTTCAGGACTCTCTGGAATCAAATCAGGGCCAAAACAGTCAAAAACGAAAAAAAAAAAAGGACAAAATTGTCAATTGGGTGTCGCGACATGAATCCTGCGTCGCGACCGCTAACGTGCGCCGGAGTCTGATAATGTGCGCCAGGACAAGTGGACCAATCAGAGAATTTGTGCTAAATTGCACCGTCTGTTAATGTGCGCCGAATCTGGTAATATGCATCTGCCACGTGTCAACATCAAAGAAAATCATGCTAACGTGCGTCGGATACGTGTCACCATCACATGCTGCCGACAATCATCATCGCCACACCATCAATGACGTCATCACAATAATTTAGTCAACGCCACATCAGCGCCATGTCAGCACAATTATTGAGATAATCATTCAGCCTGCCACGTGTCACCATCTCCGCAACCCATGTGCCATGCGTCCTTCATCAACGGCGCATCACGACGCAAGAACAATCTTGTGAGTCGCGACGCGCGAAGCAAATTTTTTCTATAAATATAGGCCGAAATTTCAAAATTGAATTCATACCTTCTTCTATGTAATTCCTTAAGAATATTAAGAAGATTGTATCTTGTTTGTTTATTTACAGCTTTCCGTAATTAATTTTCGCATATGCACTTTCTTTTCTTTACTTTTCAGTCTTTACTTTCTTCAATTTACTTTTACGCACAATACTTTTCTTTCTTTACTTTTTCAGTTTTTACTTTTCAGTAATGAGGAGGTAACTCCCCCTGCTGGGTAAAAGGTAAAGCTTTTATTACTAGTATTTAGATTAATCTCCCTTAATTATAATATATTAACTATTTAAAACCTGACTTAATGAGGATACCGCCTTATGGTTGGTTGGACTTAATTTATAAATTGGTTTTAACCTGACTAAGTTTGGATACCGCCTATATGGCAGGTTGGTAATTAATTAAAAATTTGACTTAATCAGGTTACCGCCTATATGGCTGGTTAGTAAAATCACGCAAAGTTAATATATTATAATAAGGGAGATATCTAAAATAGTAGTGATAAAAGTGGATCCTTTAACCTCAACATTTTCTTTTATTGTACTTTTACATTTTTAAATTTCCAGCATTTACTTTTCAGCATTTACTTTCAGCATTTACTTTATGTCTTTTATTTTATTTAAGCTTTTACTAGCCGTAAATATATGTCGTATCTAAACCCGTTATTTGGGGTTGTGATGAATTCCAATATCACCAGTTTATAAGGGATTATTTTATAGTTTGGGTAATATAAAGGTTTATTTATTAAGTCTTAAACTTAATGCTTCTTGTTAACTGGCCATTAATAAGATTGATCTGGTAAACTTAAAATAAACTTGACAAAGGAATTTTAGGTTTCAGCCATAGACTTAATAGCCCACGATCTTCCTTGAGGATAGATAACCCTTTAATAGATTTCCTTACATGATAGACATATACCTGTCGGGCGGGGGTAGCCACAATTGGAACTTAATCTTAATGAATTTAGGTAACTTGGTTGACAAAGACATATGATTAATTGGGTTACACTAGGTATTTGCATCCGACCATCCAGGTTAGTAAACTAATATATTACACAAACATGAAATAACCACTTCATTTAAAAAAAAAAGATATTGGAATGATTCATAACCCTGGATAGTTTAATAATATTGAATTTTCCTTAATCTACTTTCGCGTTATTTCTTTTACTTGTTTTTAAATTTAAAGTCACCACCCAATCAAACAATCAATCCATCAGATACTCGTAAAAATTTGGATTCATAAATCAATAGCTTAGGTATTAAGTCCTCGTGGGATCGATACTTTTTATACTACTTGAACGATATGTGCGCTTGCGTTATATGCGTGTGATTACGCACCGGTCAGTTAGCATGGAAGAAATGAAAGTGGAGATGTTTGTCAATGGGCTTCAGGATTACTTATTTCGGTCCATCCATTTTACGGAGACGACCACTTATACCCAGGTTTTAGATGTTGTCCTCTGATTTATGCGCGGGTTAAGGAGAGACAGACAGAGAGAAAGTCTCGGAAGAGGCCAAGATCGGAGAAGAGAGCTAGGCCACAACAGAATGGTCCGAGTTGAAAGCAGTAGATGTCCGCCCCTCCCACGACACAATGAGATATGGGCCCGAGTCAAGGAGGTCCAGATCATAGGCCTACTTAGAGTGCTACTTCTCATGCAGTTTATTCTCAATCAGTAGCCCAGCCGGTGTGTAGTCACCCAGTGTGTATAACATGTAGACGACCTCATTCTGAAGCTTATAGGTTAGGGAACAGAGGTTGTTACCGATGTGGACAGATGGATCATCTGAAGAGGGATTGTTCAGTACCAGCATATCAGTTGCCAACTTTCAGTACTACTCCATCTACACCCCAACCACAGCCTAGTAGAAGTATGGCAGGAGGAGAGCAGAGATCAGTAGACATGGGTCATACAGTTGGAGGAATGGGTCAATCAGGGGGTGACTGAGGATATGCTTCTTCTAGTAGAGCTTAAGGTAAAGTGTATACTCTTACACCTCAAGATGCTCAGGTATCTAAGGCAGTCGTCACAGGTATATTACCAGTTGGTTTAGTGCATGCTAGAGTATTATTTGACACGGGTGCCATTCATTCCTTCATATCATCGTATTTTGTGACCTACCTGGGTGGAGAGACCGAGCAGTTATATAGAGGCTACCCAGAAGGTGTGGGATTGTACAATTGAGGTTGATGGGCATACGTATTACGTTGATTTAGTGGTGTTAAGCATTTTGGGGTTTGATGTTATCCTAGGGATGGACAGGCTGGCTACATACCACGTATTATTAGATTGTCAGAATAAGACCATCACTTTGCATAATCCCTATAAACCAATTAAAATTTATCAGGGGGATATGAGTGTAGTGTATAATAATTTGATATCAGCAATGCAAGCATGTAAGCTCATTTGGAAGAAAAACATAGGTTATTTAGCTTATGTGACAGATAGCAGAGTGGAAGAGAAAGGCTTTGAGCAGATTCCGATGGTAATAGAGTATTTTGATGTTTTCCTAGATGAGTTGCCAGGCTTACCACGGGATAGAGAAATCGAGTTCTGTATAGATATAGTCTCTGACACATAACCTATATCGATTCCTTCATATAGGATGGCCCATGTAGAACACAAAGAATTGAAAGCGCAGTTGCAAGATTTTTGGGTTTCATTCGCCCCAGTGTGTCGTCTTGGGGCGCTCCAGTGTTATTTGTTAGGAAGAATGATGGAACACTTCGACTTTGCATATATTACTGACAACTGAATAAGGTAACAATCAAGAATAAGTATCAGTTACCAAGGATTGATTACTTGTTTGACTAGTTGCAAGGGGTGCAATGCTTGTCAAAGATTGATATTCGGTCAAGTTATCATCAGTTGAAGTTTAGGTATAATGATGTGCCGAAGACAGCCTTCTGAACCAGAAATGGACATTACGAGTTTTTGGTAATGTCGTTTGGCTTAACTAACACCCTCTCAGCTTTTATGGATTTGATTAATAGAGTGTTCAGACCCTTTCTAGATCGATTTGTGATAGTTTTCTTTGACGATATTTTGATGTACTCACGTAGTCATCAAAAGCATATTGAGAATTTACATCAGGTGCTTATGACACTGAGGGAACATAAGTTGTATGCCAAATTCTCAAAGTGTGAATTTTGGTTAATAAGTGTGGTATTTATGGGACATGAGGTATCAAAAGAAGGAATCGGTGTAGATGCCCAGAAAATCGAAGCCATTCAAAATTAGCACCGACCTACCAGCGCTATGGATATTCATAGTTTCTTAGGATTGGCAAGATATTACAGGAGGTTTGTAGAAAACTTCTCCAAAATAGTTACCTCGTTAACACAACTGACTCAGAAGAATATAAAGTTTGAGTGGTCAGAGGCTTGTGAAAATAGTTTCCAGCTTAAACGACGTTTAATTATCGTTCATGTTCTGGCCTTGCTATCGGGATCATGATGGTTTATGGTGTATTGTGATGCTTCTAGAGTGGGATTAAAGTGTGTGCTAATGCAAAGAGGGAAAGTTATTGTTTATGTTTCCAAACAGCTAAAGCTCTATGAATAGAATTATCCCACTCACGATTTAGAAATGGCGGCGATAATCTTTTCCTTGAAGATATGACAACATTACTAGTACGGTGAAAAGTTTGAGATTTTCATTGATAATAAGAGTCTCAAGTATATCCAGAGTCAAAGGGATTTTAACTTGAGGCAAAGGCGATGGATTGAATTATTGAAGGATTATGATTGTTTGATTCACTATCACCTTGGCAAGGCTAATGTGATAGCAAACGCCTTAAGTATGAAGTCCATGGGAAGTTTAGCTCATTTGTTGATTGAGAGGTGGCATCCAGTTAGACAAATGCAGAAATGTGTTATAGATGGAGTGAGTTTTCAAACAACAACCTAGTGAGCATTGCTGGCGCAGATACGAGTCCAATCCAATTTAATAGATGAGATCCGAGCAGCTCAGGAAGTAGACCCTCGATTACAGCAGGTTAGGGCCAAATTGGGCAAAGTGGGAATGATGAGTATTACATGGATGTTGAGGGCCTCCTTAGAAAGCAAAACATGATTTTCGTTCCCCCAATTCCAGAGTTGAGACGTTCGTTGTTAGAGAAAGCTCATGTCTAATCCTACACCACACATCTTGGAATCACTAAAATGTATCATGACCTTAAGGATCTCTATTTGTGTGATGGTATGAAAAGAGATGTAGCGGAGTTTGTTGTAAAATGCCTCACTTGTTATCAAGTTAAAGCAGAGCATCAGAGGCCAGCAGGGAAGCTTCAAAGTTTAAATGTTCCTGAATGGAAATGGGAGAAGATTGCTTTGGATTTTGTAGTTGGGCTTCCAAGCACCACGAAAGGGTATGATTATAATTGGGTGATTGTAGACAGGTTGACCCAGTGCACGCATTTTCTGCCTGTAAAGACTAATTACTCCACAGCTCAGTATGTCAGGCTGTATTTTGATAAGATAGTGTCATTGCATGGGAAACCTATTTCAATAGTCTCAGATGGAGGTTCCCAAATTACATTCAAGTTTTGGCAGTCATTTCAAGAAGCCTTAGATTCCCAGTTATGTTTTAGTACGACTTTCCACCCTCAAACGGATGGTCAATGAGAACGAACTATACAGACTTTGTAAGACATGTTACGAGCCTGTGTGATCGATTTTGAGGGAAGTTGGGATCATAATTTTCCACTTATAGAGTTTGCATATAACAACAGTTATCAGGCAAGCATTCAGATGGCACCTTTCGAGGCTTTGTTTGGTCGAAAATACAGATCCCCAGTGGGATGGTTTGAAACTGGGGAACAAACGTTGCTCGGACCTGACTTGGTCAGGGAAATGATGAGGACAACTCAGAGTCATCAGAAAAGTTATGCAGATTTCCGAAGAAAAGACTTGGAGTTTCAGGTGGGATACCCGATGTTCTTGAAAGTATCTCATTTTAAATGAGTTATGAGATTCGACAGAAGAGGTAAACTTAGTCCTAGATATATCGGGTTATTCCAGATACTTCATAGGGTTGGAGGGAAAGCCTATGAGTTGGCACTTCCACCCAGCATGGATAAGATACATCTTGTGTTTCACGTGTCTATGTTACGTAAGTACTTGCATGATGTGTCTCATGTGTTGGAGCCCCATGCAAATGATGTTCGTCAAGATTTATCGTACTTAGAACAACCAATAGCTATAGTGGATAGAGAGACGAATAAATTATGATCTAGGTGGATACCATTAGTTAAGGTGGTTTGGCAGCACCACAAGGGACAAGAATCTACTTGGGAGCCTGAAGAAGCTAAGAGGGAGCAATATCCTCAGTTATTCACAGAGGAATGTACGCTCAACACCTTAAATGTGTTGATTGGAGGACAAATCATTGTAAGTGGGAGAATTATAACGACACGAAAATACATAACTCAACTAGAATAGTAATCTGGCGGCCTAGATGATTTTTCTCCAAACATTAGTAGAAATCATCGAGACGACTTAGTGGGCCCCAACCTTAATTTAAGTCCAAATAATTTTATTTCATATGTAGGCTATAGAAAATATATGAGTAAGATTAATCCAAGTTTAGGCCCAATTAGAATTCTATATTCTAGCCCAAGTCCACCATTTCTAGAAAAACCTAAAAATCTCAAGAATTTTCTTTAATTCATTTAAAAAATTTAAAAGAGAATTAGGAAAGAAGAAGCCTTGCATTTTCCTCTCCCATTGTCGTGAGTTCCAAAAGAGAAAGAAAGAAGAAGAATTTCATTTTCCTAGCCAATACTCAAGATTAACCTAGAGTAACCCACCACAAATCAAACCTAGGAAGGAGAACAAAGAGCATGGAGACTCTATTGGTGAAGAAGAATTATAGTTGAGGTAAGAAGATCTTGACCCAAATCATGGGATGTTATTATTTTGATGGTTTGATGTTTGAGGGGTGTTATTAGCTTAGTTGATGATATATAAATGGTTATTGAGTTAAAGAACCTAAGGATTAGTGAAACCCCAAATTGTATAATCCCTAAGAATGAAACTAAGATAGAACCTATAGAATGAATATGAGATAAAGATGAAGGCTTTAGTTGATGATAATTTGAGTATTTGTTATGAGTATAGCTTGAGTAGTGTTGTGGAAGCCAAAAATGAAGAAGGAATTAAAATTGGGTCCTGAAAACAGCCCGGTGTCGTGAAGTGCACACCTGGCGTCGCGACACGTACTGGGAATCACCCCTGATAAGGCTCTGGTTTTAGAGCGTCGTGATGTCGAAGGACAAACATCACGATGCAGAAAGCGGAGGAGGCCTACTGCTCGGTGCTGTCTGATGGAAGTCACGACGCTCAACTCTTAGCATCATGACGCGTGAGAGAGTCATGACACCAAACCCTTACGTCGCGATGTGAAGAACAAAGGTTGCTCACTGCCTCACCTGATGAGGTGAGCATCGCGACTGTTGGACAGTTATGACCCATAGCGTCACTATTTGTACATATCATGGTGTTGTCGTACAAAAATTAACTATGTGACAAAGGAAATTGCTCTCTTATCATTTGTGATTAGATCACCTAGATGTATAAATGATATGAGGTCCTTATTATTAGTTCCCGGATTGAGATGATATGAGACAGTATCAGTCTATGAAGGATTAATCATTAAATATCTCTAGTCGTAGTATTATCGAGACTGGACATCGATAATGCGGAATAGACTAGTATCGCATTTGAACGCATTGTGGGAGCACAACGGCATAGTTCTCATATATTTAAGTATTGGATACTTATGCAAGTGTGATAGGAGGTTGTGTTTACCGATGGTACGGAAACAGCTTCGCTCTAGATAGACCCCTCGGAATTCCATTGGTAGTATGTCTATGTGTCTATGGAAGTCTGATATCAGGGTAGGTGTATTTGGTCTTAACCTGAGACTTGCATCGCTAATACTTGTGACAATCGGTTTGCTTTAGTTTTGGTTGTCCAGGGCTTTAACCGGTTATGTGTACGCCTCTGCTGGGTATATTGAGAATCGTAGTGTATTGGGTGTGATGTCAAGACAGAAGTATCACTCCTGTCATAGTGGAGATGATGTCACGTAGGATACGGAACTAGTGCTCTTAAGTACTGCAGTCATCGGGATGATATGACTAGGTCATGTTCATCCGATTATAGAGACTAGTTACCAGACATCCGACATGTGCTTAGTACGGGGCAGACACATTCCAGCCCCAGGCCTAGCACGTGACATTCGATACTGGATCACAATACGCAATACTACGTATACTACGTCTGACATAGATTATATATTCCAGTAAGAATATTTCTGGAGAATTGGGTAGGCACGGTGCTTTGCTAGAAGCCAACCATGTCTTGTAAATCGGTAAGCACGTGGTACGAGGTATGCATGTATTCGGATAATCCGATGACCGTATTTACTGCCAACATATCCAGGGATCTCTTGGGTCGCTTCCCAAAGATTCACCGATGACAGTTGATTTAAATTAGAATTAATCTGGGATTAATTAAAAGAGAGAAAATTAATCTAGGATTAATTGAGGTATTATTTAATCTGGGATTAAATGTGTTCGGAAGAGAGAGAACGCGATTAATTTGGAATTAATCGGTAGAATAAATTTAATAGTTAAATTTGATTTTTTTTATTTAATTATTCGTATGGGCTAAAATTAATATATTGGATATATAATATGAATTGGATTTCATTACGAAATTAAAGTCAGACTTTAATATGAACGAACGAATTAATTTAGAATTAATTCATAAAAGACGTTCGTAATATATTTGCGAGGCATCGTTATTTAATTAAATTAGATTTAATTATTTAGTGACGAAAGTTCGTTTAATCGGATTAAACGGATCCGAGCCGCGACAAATGTTCGTAGAGACATTTTGAATTTTGAATTCAAAATGGTGGGCCCACTTTACACATGTCACACATGTGAAGTGGTGGTTGGAAAGTGGTTGGCATTTATGCCAAAACCACTTACTTTCCAACTACTTGGTTTAGGTGAAACCAAATTACCCCAACTACATGGTTTTGTTGAAAAGGGTAAAAACCCTTAAACAAAACCCAAGCCCTCTCTCTTCACACTTTTGAACACAACACAAAACCCTAATACACAAGGTGTTTTGGGCGTGAACTTGGAGCCACCATGGGCGTGAATCTCCTCTCCATTCTCTCTTTGATTTTATGGCAAAATCAATCAACGCTAGCACTTCACAAATCAACAAAGGTGATAGGGAAACAACTTCAAGAGTTGGAATCAACACTCAAAGTTTGGAATCAACAAAAGAAGGATCTTGGAGATCTTCAACTCAAAGCTTGGAATCAACAAAGGAAGCATCTTGGAGATATTCTTCTCAAAAAATTTTAAAAGCTCAAATCCATTCAATGTAAGTAATTCCGCAACTTATTTTGAATTTATGAACATGTTTTCATGCTTATTAGATCCTTGGCATGTTCTATGAACACTAACAATGGTATCAAGAGCCATTTTTAAGCATGAAAATTTTAGGGTTAATGAGACTAAAATTTGGGGCTTTTGTGTTTTGAGCATGATTTCTTCAAATTGATGCTTTGAGCATGCTTAGATTATGTTAACTTAGAGTTGTGCATGATTACATTTGAGAAAAATTGATTGGATCAAATATTTTGAAAATCCTTAGTGTGGCCGAATCTACATGTGCAGTGGACTGCAGTTTTTTAATTTTTGTAACATGAAATGATGTGTTTAAATGCATGTTTAAATGTTGATTGTTGGTTTGATTAGATTAGAATCAAAGTCAATAATGTTTATGTTAAATCAAAGAGCATGTTGAGCATGAAATGATGTGTTATGGATTCAATTTATGTTGAGCATGAAATGATGTGTTTTGGCTTTAATTTGTGTTGAGCATGAATTGATGGATTAAGCATGATTAATTAAGTTAATTTGTATTTTGGAAATATTGAGTTTAATTAATTAATCATGGCTAATACACTTTAATTAAAATAATTGTGATATTTGGAATATTATAATTATGTTAATAAGCCTTTAATTATGAATTGGGCTAAAAGTGTGTATTTGGGCTTAATGGGCTTGGTTTGACTAAGTTTGATTTTGGACTTTTGGATTGGATCCAATTGGGCCCAAAACCAATTCCATAAAGTCCAAATATATCACTTGACCCTTTAAAGAATTTAATTAGGCCTAAATTAATTTGTAGGCAATATGGTGATTCCTATTGGGCCTTGGCATTTTGGGTTTGACCCATTATGGCCAAAGCCCATGTCTTAAGAATTAATTAAAAGCCCATTGGACTTTAATTAAAATGACATTGGATGTTATTGGGCCTTTGAGACCCATTAAGATTGGATTTGGAATCCAAGTCTTTAAGGCTTATAAGTAAGTGTAAATATTTAATTTGGAATTAAATTTAGAATTAGTACTGAATACAAATAAATTGGATTTAAAGTTGTAGTTCGATATAATTCAAGAATACATACTTTAAGTATTTATTCTTAAACGAGTTGGACTCGTGCAAATCAAATCGTTGTTTGAACATTGGATGGTCATTAATTCAAAGATTAATTAATTGGATTAGATTGATTGAATAACATGATTTGTCTGAATACATGAATGTGTTGTATGAATAATGTATATCAGATGGATAATAGAAGGTCGAGGGCAATTTTGGAAATTGTAATAAATTTAGAATTTATTTAAATTGGACTGCGTGTCCAGCCTTTTATCTCATTTCTCATTGTATTTCTCTTCTCACCTATTCCCCTCAATGTAAATGAGGTTTATTTATTGCATTAAGTAATTGGGTAGAAGTTAGAATAGTTCTAACCGGGGAAAGGAAATGGAGTGATTTGTTCTAGGAACAATTTGTGACATATCCATCCGCATATCATTATTAATTTATTTATTTATACGCACTTTATTATGTATCTAGAATGCATGTTTAAGGGTGTATATGATGAGACCTTAACAAAGATAATAAATTGGTTGCCAATTTGCACGCGAAAAACCCTCAAAACATATTAAGCGTTTTTCCTTCCGTTGAGTGATTCTTACTCAAGACCCAAAGTTGGCATTGGTTTGTTGGCCAAAGTCAAGACCTTTTTCAATTGCGGATGTGTTTGAATCATGAAGGCTTTGTTCCATATCGGTGTCTTGTCCAAGTTGTGATTTGTTGGCCAAAGTCAAGATCACTTCTTGTCCATCGACATTGATTACGAAGCTTTCCATGTCATTGGGTTTCGCTTAACTGGGATCATTAAGTTTGTTGTGCCAAAGCCAAGGCTTAGTTGATTCAGAGGAAAAAGGTTAGGTAATATATTTGATATATTGGCATATATAAGATATATGTTTCGGACTTGGATGTCCACCTACTGGATCTAGGAATTGGATGGGATCCAATTGATCTTAGAGATCTACCTAGTTAAGTATCATACAATTTGTTGTCCAAAGTCAAGATTGTGTGTTATTTAACGGGATCCTAGCCCACTAGGAAACTAGGTTTCCCGAGTACTCCACAGAGGGTTAGAGGCTCGCCGAAAAATAGTGGGAGGCAAGTATTAGATTTGCAATATTCGTTTAGTTACTTGCCATACGCGCTCAATTAAATATCATTCGTCATAATTTATATATATATTAGTTGGACTAATATTTATTGTTGTTTTAATTAAACAGTTGGACTGTATTCAAACCCCTTCATTTATAGTTGATTATATAATTGGATTATAGTAATCTATATATTTGAATTTTACCGATCATTTATAATGATTATATAATTGGATTATAGTAATCAATATATATTTGATTTTAACCAATAAAAATATTAAGTTATATAGTTAGACTATAGTTAATCATTACATTAGATTGTGCCTGAAATCGTTGATTAAATAGTTGGACTATTAGAATCGAGATTAAATTGAAAGATTATTGTTTAAAACATTATCCTAGGGAAAATGTGTTTAGACGACTTTAATTTTCAAATTGGGAATAAATTTCAGGATAGTCCTGAAACTAAAAAGTTACTTTATTTGATAAAATAACATCTTAGGCCTAAGCCCGGAGTTAAGTAAATAGTAGAGCATGATCTTTGGAAGATTCATGTGATGATAACTTTAATGTTTAATCCATTATGCTTGCCAAAAGGACTCCTTAATTTCCTAATCAGAACTAAGGATTAGATCCTTAAAATATGATGAAGAAATTGAAGGATCTTCATAGATCTATTCTTAGATCTTAGAAGTATTAAATTGCAATTAATAACTCTTGGAGAGTTAATGGCTATTCTCATGGAGATAAAGCCAAAGTTTGCAATAAGGCAAGTAGCGCAAGGCGCACCTTATTTCGATATTCTAGAAACCCAAGGCTTGGCCAAAGGCTTCTGGGATATAGAAAAGGGCAAAGGCAAAATCATTACTGTCTTCTAGGAAGACAAAGGACATATCCCAAGATGTCTACTTAAACTGTTGCAAATGGGATCACTGAAGCGTGACTGCCGTATGGACAAAGTAGACATGAAGGAATTGAAGACAAGCAAGGCTCTGACTTCAAATATGTTTGTCATAAATATGTTCACTACTAGTATTAAAATTTCATTTTAAATACTAAGTGTGATACATAAATATGCATTGATGTGCAGAATCTGCTATGAGCAGGATACTGACTTCAATTGAGAATTAATCTACGAATCGAAAACAGGACGAAAGTCGCTGTTTTACCGCATATACCTAAGTTTAGGAACTACCCTTCGGGTGTGTACTTAAATTAGGAAACTATTATAATGTAACTAGTTTGACTAGAAAAATTATATCCATATCAGGGTTTAACCCATTGCGGGTATACCTTTATATTCTAGAACACTAAAGTGTTTTATTTTATAAAGATGATATTGAGATAAACACATTATATGTGAATAATAGTATTTATATTTTGAATATAAATAAATCTCAAACATATAACATGACAAACAAATAGCTCAAACTGATTTGATCAGATGAGACTTATTTGTGGCAGTGTTGTCAGGGACACAATTAAACAAGACTCGTATATCCACACTTTTGAAGAGTGGATACTAGGACGGGTTTGATTCCATTCAAATGAAGTCTACGAATCTAGTTTATTGGGCAAAGTGCCTAAAACACCTTTACTTGGTAAAAGTATAAGTGCCATCGATCTATTAGCCCTTGTTCATAGTGACGTAAGTGGGACCATGTCTAGCTAGGCTAGAGGTGGATATGAATATTTCGTGACCTTTACGGATGTGGCATCGCGTTATGGTTGTGTTTCTTTTGAAGAACACAAATCGGAAACTTTTAAAGTTTCGACACGAAATAGACGAACAGATCGGCTAAAGTATTAAAACATCACGGTTTGACCATGATGAAAATACTTAAGCAATAAGTTTCTCGTATACCTGAAAGAGTATAGTATTCTTTCAATGAGGACTCCTCCCGGAACACGTCAATTTGACGGTGTGTCCGAACGGAGAAATCGAATTTTGTTAGACATGATAAGATTAATCATGAGTCACTCTGAGCTACCATTTTCCTTCAAAAGGGATAAGCATTAACAGTGCAATACTTATTTTGAATAAGGTTCCATAAAAATCTTTTTGACAAATTTCATATTAGATATGAACAGGAAATAAACTGGGCTTTCTCACTCCTGATGATTTGGGAATGTTAGGCATATGTTTGGATGATACCAAACTAGAACCCAAATTGGATAAGTGCCTAATGTAATTGGTTATCCTAAGGAAACCAAAGTATAGTACTTATACAACTCACTAGAGAACAATGTAATTGTTGCTCACCATGCGGGTTTCCTAAGAGGAATACCGATATTCAGTGGTAAGTGGGAGGATAGTAAAACTCGATGAAAATCGGAGTAATACTATTCAAGGAACATAATCCTTAATGGAACACAAACAGTTCATCAAGGATGAAAATGTACCACAATCTTCGAATACACAAGAACCGCGTTAGTCGGAGAGAATCATAAGACAACCTGGGAGGTATGGGTTTCTGATCTCACCTCATAAAGATGTCAATCTTATTGAGGAAGACGAACTGACTACATATGAGGAAGTGATACAAGGTATCGAGACCCATCATGGTAAAGTGCCATGAAGTCCGAAATGGATTCCATGTATACCAACTATGTTTAGAAACTAGTTAATGTACCAGAAGGCATTGTGCCTATTGGTACTATATAAGTCTTCAAGGAAGACATACATGGATGGAAACTCACCAACGTACTAAGCTAGGCTTGTAGCGAAAAGGTATCGTTATCAACACTGTGTTGATTACAACGAACTCTTTATCTGTTGCCACGTTAAATCCATTTGGATAATGCTTGCTGATGCTGCATGTTTCATTCATGAAATATGGGAGCTGAACGTCAAAATCATTTTCCTTAAACGGAAACCTTTTGGAGGATGTTTATAACATCTTGACGGTTTTTTGTCGTACTAAAACTAGCAAACAAGGTTTGCAGGTTATTCGATCCATGTTTGGATTGAAGCAAGCATTAGGTTCTTGGAATTATCGTTTTGATGTAATCATAATGGTTTATGATTTAATTCAAATACGAAATGATTCTTGTGTATATAAGGACGTTAGTGGGAGCGAACTGAAAGTGACTGTCCTAAATAATGATGATATGTCATTTCTTGGAAATGATATTCCCATATTACAATCGGAGAAAGCTTGGCTTTCATGAAAATTCTCCGTAGAATTCTTGGGAGAAACAACTTTTATTCTAGGAATAAAGATCTACTGGGATAGATTTAAAGTTGTTAACACTCTCTGAGAACTCGTACATTGAAAAATGTATGTGACCTGGTGTCTCATACGCTTTGAGCATATGGAGTCACAAACGGGTCAATCCAAGTGATAGTCACTGGATTGATATTAAGAACATCCGTTAGTATCTTTTAGAACTAAGGATGATGTCTTAAACTATGGAGAATGAGAACTTGAAGTGACTGGGATCACTGCTGTAAGTTTTCTAACCGATAAAAACAACGATACAATACAGTTTGAAAACGGAACAGTGAGCTGGAAATCTTCCAAGCAAGATACTGTTACCGAATAAACAACAAATGTGGGTCATTGCTGCGGCTGAGGCAGCAATAGAAGCCATCTGGGTCATTAACAAATCTAATTAGATTACATATAGTTCTGTTAGCAGCTGAGCTAGGCTACAGCGCAGACTAAAGAATTAATGGTCTCATCAACGATCCAGATATATACTTCGACTATTCATCTGATTCGTTCGGATCATACATCGTGGCGATGTGATGATCAAATAAATTGCATCAGGCGATAATTATACAAGTCCGCTGACGAAAGCCTTTCCTCAGCAGTTTGAGTGAACCGTACATAGTTCGGGTGTATGACACTCGAGTGACTGGCTATAGGCCAAGTGGGAGATTGTTGGACAGTTAAGACCCATAGCGTCACTATTTGTACATATCATGGTGTTCTCGTACAAATTAACTATGTGACAAAGGAAATTACTCTCTTATCATTTGTGATTAGATCACCTAGATGTATAAATGATAGAAGGTCCTTATGATTAGTTCCTGGATTGAGATGATATGAGACAGTATCAGTCCACGAAGGATTAATCATTAAATATCCCTAGTCATAGTATTATCGAGACTGGACATCGATAATGCGGAATAGACTAGTATCGCACTTGTGCGTGTTGTGGGAGCACAACGGCATAGTTCTCATATATTAAGTATTTGATACTTATGCAAGTGTGATAAGAGGTTGTGTTTACCGATGGTACGTAAACAGCTTCGCTCTGGATAGACCCCTCGGAATATGTGTGTTTCTCAAGTAGTACGTGGAGTTGTATCCCAAGTACAGACCGTACTACCGTCCATTCGGATTCGGCTACATAATTTACATCTGGGTTTCCATCCGATATACTACGAGAGATAGCACAAAATCATTCATCCCACAACAATAACATACATGAACCAACAATACGCATGCAAAGAAATACTAATAAATAATTAAAAAATGAATGAAAGTAAATAAAAGGGTGCCCTCAGGTCTTACCTTTTAAGTCGCCCATTGGAAGTGCGTTACGCGGTCGTCGGAAGGATTAATACGCCGCAACACCTCCGGTTCACTGGTTCAATATTTTCCTTCGTTGCTTCACTGTTTTGGGCAGCTATTTTCTCTGTTTTTGGCTGCTGTTTTTTTGTTTTGGAGTGCAGTTTTTTTGGTGATTTAAGGACTGTTTTGCTTGCAGTTTTTGGTGGTTAATGGGCTGTGTTAGGGTGCAGTTTTGCGGTAATTTAAGGGGCTGTTTTGTTGAAAGTCGAACATGAGGTGGCTGAGGTTGGCTGTGTTGGTGGGGTTTGTGTGTGTGTGGCTTGTGTGTGGCCGTGTGGAGTGTTAACCGTGTGTGAGTTTATGGTTTCTTGTTGTTTGTGGGAAACTTCAGACGTGTGGCTTTGTGGCAATATTTGAAGGGCGTTAATGTTGTCAATAGAGCAAGAGACGTGTGTGCTTGTGGCTGTGCTTTTATGGTCATTAGTGGGCTGGTTTATTTGTTTGTGGCTGCGTCAATGAGTGAAGCCGTGTGTGTGTGAGTTGCCATGAAGGATCCGAGAGATAGAACTGACAGAGGGAAGATTATGGATTTTCATTTTCGTTTAGAGAGAGAGGCCAAGATGAAGAGAGAGAGAGAGAGAGCTTATGGTTTTTAATTTTTTGTGTTATTTTTTTGGTTGTGCCGTGAATGAGCTCCCCCCCCCCAAAGTTTGGTTTGTGTGTCTTTTTATAAGAGTGGGTTATGGTTGTCCTTGTATAGGTAGGAAACGAAGATTGTGTGATAATGGGGAATATCTTTTAATTAGTGTGTTATAAGGAAAAGATCCATTCAATTATGAAGGTGATTTGTTTTAATTTAGGAAAGGGATTTATGGGATTTGATTTGATTTATTTGGTTTGATTAGATTTAATTTAATTTGTGACATGTGTTTTAAATGTTTTAATTATTTTTGGATTGGGCTTGGGCGAAATGGGCTTTAGATGGGTGTAGGGGGTTTTTTGGGCCGAGTCTAACAGTTAAAATAGAGACCAATCGAGCAGATCCCGAGACTAAGCAAACGAATGAAATCTGGCAAGGTATTGATTTTTGAATTTTCCCTTCCGACGTCCATTTCCCGCGACTTCCGCGACTTATCGAGTAGGGATTCCATACGAGGCTCATCATTGGGCATCATGCAAAAATACAGTGTCTACAGTCGTCCCCACTTTGATGGGACTTGTGCAGTGTGTGACAGTGACAATCCTATGAAAGTTATGCATGCATTTTTACTTACCTGGCTCGTCAGCTGCTACCTGACTTGTTGTTATTCTGAGATGTTTCAAGCTGAGTTGATCTGGTGGTGAGGTGCTGCGACCCCTAAGGTTCATCCCTGTAAGATGTTGTGATCTATAGGATCATTACCGAATTGAGCTGATGTGAGGTGGTTCATTCCCAAACCGTTACTTGAGGTGGTCCATTCCTGAACCGTTACTGTGAGGTGGTCCATTCCCGAACCATTAATGAGTTGAGATGAGGGTCTTGTTCCCAAATTGAGATAAGGGTATTATTCCCTGAATTGAGTTGAGATTGATGGCGAGGTGTTGTGACCCCTGGGTCTTGTTCCCGAACCACCGAGTGGGTTTTGTTCCCGAAGTGAGCTGAGGGTCTTGTTCCCCAATTGAGTTGTGGGTCTTGTTCCCTGATTGTGGGTCTTGTTCCCCAATTGAATTGCGGATCTTGTTCCCGATTGTGGGTCTTGTTCCCGATTGTGGGTCTTGTTCCCAAATTGAGTTGCGAGTCTTGTTCCCGATTGTGGGTCATGTTCCCGATTGTGGGTCTTGTTCCCAAATTGAGTTGCGGGTCTTGTTCCCGATTGTGGGTCTTGTTCCCAAATTGAATTGCGGGTCTTGTTCCCGATTGTGGGTCTTGTTCCCAAATTGAGTTACGGGTCTTGTTCCCGATTGTGGGTCTTGTTCCCCAATTGAATTGCGGGTCTTGTTCCCGATTGTAGGTCTTTTTCCCAAATTGAATTGCGGGTCTTGTTCCCGATTGTGGGTCTTGTTCCCAAATTGAATTATGGGTCTTGTTCCCGAACTGAATTGCGGGTCTTGTTCCCGAACTGTGTTGAATGTGGGCTTTATTCTCGAACTGTGTGGAGAGTGGGCTTTGTTCCCGAGTTGTGTCAAGAGTGGGCTTTATTCCTGAACTGATTGTGGGCTTTGTTCCCGATCTGTGCTGAGAGTGGGCTTATTCCCGAACTGAACTGATGGAGGGCTTTGTTACCGAACTGTGCTGAATGTGGGTTTTATTCCCTGGGCTTTGTTCCCAAACTGTGTAGAGAGTGGGCTTTGTTCCCTGGGCTTTATTCCCGAACTGTGTTGACTGTGGGGTTTGTTCCCGAGCTGTACTAGATGTTTGTTTTGTTCCCTGGGCTTTATTCTCGAGCTGTGTAGAGAGTGGGCTTTGTTTCTGAGCTGTACTGAATGTGGACTTTGTTCCCTGGGCTGTATTACCGAGCTGTGAAGAGAGTGGGTTTTGTTCCCGAATTGAGCTGACTGTGGGCTTTGTTCCCGAGTTGTGTAGAGAGTGGGATTTGTTCCTGAACTGCGTTGAGAGTGGGCTTATTCCCTGGGCTTTGTTCCCGAACTGTGTTAAGAGTGGGCTTTGTTCCTTGGGCTTTGTTCCCGAACTGTGTAGATTGTGGGCTTTAATCCCGAACTGTTGATTGTGTGGGCCTCGACCCTAGGATTCATTCCCGAAAATGCTGATAATGTGGGCCTCGACCCTGGGATTCATTCCCGAAACTGCTGATAATGTGGGCCTCGACCCTGGGATTCATTCCCGAAACTGCTGATAATATGGGCCTCGACCCTGGGATTCATTCCCGAAACTACTGATAATGTGGGCCTCGACCCTGTGATTCATTCCCGAAACTGCTGATAATGTGGGCCTCGACCCTGGGATTCATTCCCGAAACTGCTGTTAATGTGGGACTCGACCCTGAGATTCATTCCTGATGCTACTGATAATGTGGGCCTCGACCCTGGGATTCATTCCCAATACTGCTGATAATGTGGGCCTCGACCCTAGGATTCATTCCCGAAACTGCTGATAATGTTGGCCTCGGCCCTGAGATCCATTCCTGAAACTGCTAGTCTTTGCCACTTTTTCCTTTGCTTCAAAACCTGTGAACAAAAACAAAACAAAATTACGTGTATGTGACGTGTATGCTTGTATGCATGGATGTATTTCCTATTTGATGAGCGGAAAATATATCAATATTACCGCCCCTTTTACTTAATATTTTGTTTAGTTTCTCGGTTTGATGAACGTTTTGATATGTTTTATTTTATTTTGCAGATAAAATAATATCGGGACTCAATGAAATCATTTAGGACGAAATGTGGATCAAATAAGGGCAATTATTGGACTTGATATATTAATTTTGGAGATTGGAAACTTGAAAGGGCGTTTTTGACGAAGTGCAGTTTTGGAAATTCCAGTTGTGCGCATCTGTCGTATTTTGGGCATAACGTTTTACTCCGATATCGGATTGAGCGGATTCAAGTTCCAGATTAAAGAAGACTCAAAGATCTACAACTTTGAAAGAGAAAATATTTGCTAATTCTGAAGATTTCATGACCGAAATTGATGAACCATCCAGAAGTGTGTGGAGTGTAATTATTAAAAGTCATTATCAATCATTTTCAAAGCAAATATTATTAATTAATAATTATAAAAATTATCAAATCAACACCAAACAAGATAAGAAATTATTGGAGCAATTATGGATTTGGTGGAGTAATTAGTGGAGAAATTAATAATGTAATTGGTGGGAAATTGATTGATGATTTGATGGTGGCAAAATTTTGCCTATAAATACCAAGCCATTTCATTTGTAAAATTCATACTTTCTTCTTTGAAATTCTTAATGATTAAATAAGAAGATTGTATCTAGTTTGTTTATTTTTAGTTTTCAGTAATTAATTTTCAGTTTCGCACTTTTTTTTTTCTTTACTTTTCAGTTTTTACTTTCCGCAATTTACTTTTACGCACAGTACTTTTCTTTCTTTAATTTTTCAGTTTTTACTTTTCAGTAATGAGGAGGTAATTTCCCAAGCTAGGGTGAAAGGTAATTCTTTTACTGTTACTATTTAGATTAATCTCCCTTAAAAATAATATATTCACTATTTAAAATACTGATTAATAAAGGATACCGCTATATTGGTCGGTTGGCAATTCAATTTAATCTGGTTTAAACCTGACTAATCAAGGATACCGCCAGATTGGTCGGTTGGTAAATTTATTTTGGTACCCCTTTATGGCTGGATTATGGACAAATTTTACCGCCTATATGGCTGGTTGGACTTAATTTGACTTAATCATGATACCGCCAGATTGGTCGGTTGGTAAAATAATATAACAAGTTTATATAATATTTTATGGGAGATATCTAAATTAGTAGTAGTAAAAGTAATTCCTTTTACCTTAGCATTTTATTTTATTTTACTTTTCAGTTTTACTTTATGTCTTTTACTTTTCAGTATTTTTACTTTATGTCTTTTACTTTTAAGTTGTTACTAGCCCTAGTTATGTGTTAGTTATCTGGGGTTGTGATGAATTCTAATATCACCGGTTTATAAGGGGTTGTTTTATAGTTTGGGTAATTTAAAGGTTTACTTATTAAGTCTTAAGCTTAATGCTTCTTGTTGTCTGATCACCAATAAGATTGATGTGGTAAATCTAAAATGAACTAGACATAGGGATTTTAGGTTTCAGCCTTAGACTTAATAGCCCACGATCTTCCTTGAGGATAGATAACCCTTTAATAGATTTCCTTACAGGATAGGAATATACCTGTCGGGCGGGGGTAGCCATAATTGGAACTTACACTTAATGAATCCAGATAATTTGGTTGACATAGACATATGGTTCAATTGGGTTAAACTGGGTATTTGTGTCTGACCATCGACAGAGGCTTTTGCATAATTAGTGTTCCAGGTTAGTAAACTGATTTATTACACAAACATAAAATAACCACTTCATCTTTTAAATGATATAGAATGATTCACAACCCTAGATCTTTGTGTCTTTTGTATTTTCTTTAGTATTTTCTTTTGTCTTTTTATTTATTATTTATTTAGCAACGCCACAATCAACCAATCAATCAAACAATCATTCTCTTCTTCATTTAATTAGATATTTGTAAATAAATAGATTCAAAAATTAATAACAACAGTAGGAATTAAGTCCTCGTGGGATCGATATTTTTATACTACTTGAACGATACGTGCGCTTGCGTTATACGTGTGTGTTTACGCCGGTCAAGTTTTTGGGGCCGTTGCCGGGGGCTTATATTTCTTGAGTTATTAATTTTGAAGCTATCTAATTTACCTGTATCTAATTTTCTTTATTTTTATCTGTAATTTTTATTTCTTTCTTTTATTTTCAGGTGGTTAAACAATGGAACACTATTGGGAGATTGAAAGATCAAGAGCTTTACAAGAAGATACATACCCAAATCTGGGAGCAACAGTCCGGTTTTCTGAGGCCTGTTGTCCAGCCCAACAATTATCACTGGATGCCAGAACCAAGCAATACCACATTTGCTCAACAGAATGCAATGGAGAGATGTGAGATATGTGACGGTAACCACCCAAGTAATTATTGCGAGTACAACTACAATCCAGGGTGGCAGAGCTATCAAAATCCTTCATGGTACGAAGAACCATCATACTTTCCATCTTATCCACCATCCACCTACTATCCTCAACAAAAACCAGAACCATCAGAGGAAGAACAATTGATTGATATGCTCAAAAATTTTTCCAAGAAACGAGACGGAAAGTTGGATACAATGCTTGAAACAAGCCTGAAGCAACTTGAAAGTATTCAGAGACAATCAGAATTCATTCAGAGGATGACAGATCAAATGAGACAATTAACAGAAAACCAGAACTACATACCTCAAGAACCAGTTTCAGATGACACTGATGAAGCCTTCAAATACCAATCATTTCACAATGACACTTCAACAGAGGAGGAAGCTGAGCAGTATCAACAACCAGAGGTATCAGTTCAGGAACCCGAACCGGCAAAGTCTCAATTTGACTTTTATTATTCAGATTCTGACGAGGATGAAGCTGATATATTTGTACCAACTGCACCAACAACGGAGGATCAAACTTTCAATCCTCAAAATGAAGATCTTGGAGCATGCTTTACCATGATGTTTGAAGAAGATCTATCTGAACCATCCATTCCAGTCATATTAGAGGATGAAGACCTAAAATCTAACATTTATTTTCATTCTCAGGTTGACAATTTTGAAACATGTATTTCACAGATAACAGATGAAGAGCTTAATATGGAAATTTTAAAATTCATCTGTGAAGAAAATATGGAACAAGAAACAGAGCAAATGGAGGAGCAAATGTCTGACCTTAATAAAGATCTAGTGCATTCAGGAGAAACAACACTGTTTTGGGGAGTACAAATTAAAGATATCAACGAGAAGCTTGACAGAATGGAATTTCCATTCCAAGTCAAGCACCATATAAGACCTCCTGATTTTCTTTCTTTCTTTGCAGGAACCACTGGACAACAAGGAGCAAAAAGGTGGCACAAGCACTGAATGGGACAAAACTCTTTTTGCCACCTTACCGTTGGAAGAGACCCTTCAAAAGCAACGCTCACGGGATTGTTTTTGATCGGACATCTAAAACGACATTGAAACCTCCTTAACAGATGAATTTCAGTCACGTCTGGCTGAAGACGAAAAATTTAGCGCTAGCAGGGAGGCAACCCATGCGATTTGTAATATTTGTTTCATATTTTGTGTGAACTTTTTAATTTTGTGTGTTATTTTTGTAGGGAAAGGCATAAACGAAGTATTTTAAGACAGAAGGAATTGTGTTTGGCAATCAAAGATGAGAAACAATTCATTGCGATGGCTGAGTAAGGAATGAAATCTTGAGACACATCCTAATGAATTTATACTACGCGAGTGGCGTATTGCGTACACAATTCTGTTGCCTTAATTATTGCTTTGATTTTCTTTTCTTTTGTACTTATCTTTATTTTCGCCGACAAGATTTATACTTTTTGACTTTTCACGATTTATTTTAACGTTCATCTAATAATTGTCATTTGGCAGATACTAGTGCAATTATTACTCACCCATTTTCAGGTTCTATAAATTCAGCTCGTCATTTCTCTCTTCGACACATCCAAATACACATCCAAAAAGAGAGAGAAAATGGAAGCAACTTCACAGCAGCGAATCAAGCGTATTTGTGTTTTCTGTGGATCCAATTCTGGTAATAAACCAGAATTCATCGAGGCTGCAAAGGAATTGGGGCGAGTCATAGCGGAGCGAAATATGCACCTGGTATATGGCGGTGGCAATCTTGGATTGATGGGAAGTATTTCAAAAGCTGTCAGGATGGTGGCGGTCATGTTTTGGGAATCATTCCAAAACCTTTGGCGGGACGACACTTAATCGGACAAACAAAGGGAGATGAACGCATCGTATGGAATGCCCGAACAAATTCATGAAATGATCAATACGGCAGATGCGTTTATTGCATTACCAGGAGGACTTGGGACGTTTGAGGAAATGTTTAATGTAGCATCATGGGCACACTTAAATATTCATCGGAAGCCCATTGGGTTACTTAACATTGAGCATTTTGATTCTTCGATTTGTTGTTGTTTCTTGCAGAAGCCAAAAGACATGAGTTCGTCACAAATCAGTGCATGATATTCCTGACTGCGACAAAGGCTGAAGAATTAATTGACCAAATCATAGCCTTTGAACCAAAACTGGACCCCATTCTCTCCAAGTTGGACTGGACAGACAACGATCGTGGTAAGAAGCGTAAACTGGACATAGATCTTAATCGGTAGTTCAACTAACCAGGTACGATTTTCTAAACTCTTATTCTACTGTTTAAGACATTGGGGACAATGTCTCATTTAGGTTTGGGGAGGGAATTAGTTGATCAGTACATTGTTTTTTAGTTTGTGTGTTATTTTTATTTTTAGTCCAAAATTTTTTCGAAAAATACAAAAAAATTGAAAAATTTTCAAAAATTACAAAAATATTTTGCGTTTTTGTGTTTTTCATTTGACTAAAAAGGTGAAATTGGTAAAAGATAGCTGAGTAAGGAGTTTCCACCCTGATACGTATCTCAAACCTATTTCGAAACAAGTTAATTTTGTTTATTTCATTTGAATTATTTAATTTGTGAATTCTCCTTAAAATTGACTAAAAATGAATCTTCATATGTTTAGTTAACAGATATTATCAACATATATAGTAACATATGGACATGAGCTAAATTGAAAAGTTTGTAGTATTCAGTGCTCTAGTTTAATTGGAGGAAGCATCTCAAAAAGCAATGGAGTAAAAAAAAAAAAAAAAAAAAAATCTGAGATCCGAGTTATTAAGTCTGTAAGGGTGTTTTAACACCTAGTGCCCTAAAGCCAACTGGTTTGGGAGTCACTGCCCAAAGCTCGTTACATGGATCAAAGATGCTGCAAAAAATATATATATCTGAAGTCTGGGTAATTAAGTCTGTAGGGGTGTCTTAACACCTGGTGCCCTAAAGCCAACTGGTTTGGGAGCCACCGACCCAACACTCGCTACATAGATGGAAGATATTGTATATAAATAAAAAATTAAAAAGAAAAAAAATCAAGAAAAAATCAGAAAAATGAGAAAAATTATTCCATTGCTACCAAAAGGTGTTAAATCTGATAGAACTTTAGGACAAAAATATTACTCTCTTATCAACTACACTTATGACTGTTGTGGGCAAAAAATGAGTTGTTTAATATTTTGTTGGCTGTGTATATGGAGAATGGTAAAAAATAATCGGAGAGTTTACTTATTCTGTAATTTAGAATGAAACAAAACAACTATTGACTTGGAGTAGAAGTTTCACCTGATTAGTCACTAACATCTTTATTCTCTTTTCGCTTGTCTTTTTGCTTTTGTGTGCATTAGTTTTACTACCTTTTACTTTTGTAAAATGTTTGTGGGTATCGTTGCTGTAAGCCCTCACGAGACTATAACTCGTCCACTAGGGACACCTAGGGGTTTAAAGGCTTGTTGCATATGCTAAATGCAACCGTGATCCCTACGAAAGTGGCTTAGTTTAATTTTAATTTTATTTTGTGTTTTGCTCGAGGACTAGCAAAATCTTAGGTTTGGGGGTGTGATGAGCGGAAAATATATCAATATTTACCGCCCTTTTTACTTAATATTTTGTTTAGTTTCTCGGGTTTGATGAACGTTTTGATATGTTTTATTTTATTTTGCAGATAAAATAATATCGGAACTCAATGAAATCATTTAGGACGAAATGTGGATCAAATAAGGGCAATTATTGGACTTGATATATTAATTTTGGAGATTGGAAACTTGAAAGGGCGTTTTTGACGAAGTGCAGTTTTGGAAATTCCAGTTTTGCGCATCTGTCGTATTTTGGGCATAACTTTACTCCGATATCGGATTGAGCTGATTCAAGTTCCAGATTAAAGAAGACTCAAAGATCTACAACTTTGAAAGAGAAAATATTTTCTATTCTGAAGATTTCATGACCGAAATTGATGAACCATCCAGAAGTGTGTGGAGAGTGTAATTATTAAAAGTCATTATCAATCATTTTCAAAGCAAAATATTAATTAATTAATAATTAATAAAAATTATCAAATCAACACCAAACAAGATAAGAAATTATTGGAGCAATTATGGATTTGGTGGAGTAATTAGTGGAGAAATTAATAATGTAATTGGTGGAGAAATTGATTGATGATTTGATGGTGGCAAAATTTTGCCTATAAATACCAAGCCATTTCATTTGTAAAATTCATACTTTCTTCTTTGAAATTCTTAATGAATAAATAAGAAGATTGTATCTAGTTTGTTTATTTTTAGTTTTCAGTAATTAATTTTCAGTTTCGCACTTTTTTTTTCTTTACTTTTCAGTTTTTACTTTCCGCAATTTACTTTTACGCACAGTACTTTTCTTTCTTTAATTTTTCAGTTTTTACTTTTCAGTAATGAGGAGGTAATTTCCCAAGCTAGGGTGAAAGGTAATTCTTTTACTGTTACTATTTAGATTAATCTCCCTTAAAAATAATATATTCACTATTTAAAATACTGATTAATAAAGGATACCGCTATATTGGTCGGTTGGCAATTCAATTTAATCTGGTTTAAACCTGACTAATCAAGGATACCGCCAGATTGGTCGGTTGGTAAATTATTTTGGTGCCGCCTTTATGGCTGGATTATGGACAATTTACCGCCTATATGGCTGGTTGGACTTAATTTGACTTAATCATGATACCGCCAGATTGGTCGGTTGGTAAAATAATATAACAAGTTTATATATTATTTATGGGAGATATCTAAATTAGTAGTAGTAAAAGTAATTCTTTTACCTTAGCATTTTATTTTTTTTACTTTTCAGTTTTACTTTATGTCTTTTACTTTTCAGTATTTTTACTTTATGTCTTTTACTTTTAAGTTGTTACTAGCCCTAGTTATGTGTTAGTTATCTGGGGGTGATGAATTCTAATATCACCGGTTTATAAGGGGTTGTTTTATAGTTTGGGTAATTTAAAGGTTTACTTATTAAGTCTTAAGCTTAATGCTTCTTGTTGTCTGATCACCAATAAGATTGATGTGGTAAATCTAAAATGAACTAGACATAGGGATTTTAGGTTTCAGCCTTAGACTTAATAGCCCACGATCTTCCTTGAGGATAGATAACCCTTTAATAGATTTCCTTACAGGATAGGAATATACCTGTCGGGCGGGGGTAGCCATAATTGGAACTTACACTTAATGAATCCAGATAATTTGGTTGACATAGACATATGGTTCAATTGGGTTAAACTGGGTATTTGTGTCTGACCATCGACAGAGGCTTTTGCATAATTTAGTGTTCCAGGTTAGTAAACTGATTTATTAACACAAATAAAATAACCACTTCATCTTTTAAATGATATTAGAATGATTCACAACCCTAGATCTTTGTGTCTTTTGTATTTTCTTTAGTATTTTTTTTGTCTTTTATTTATTATTTATTTAGCAACGCCACAATCAACCAATCAATCAAACAATCATTCTCTTCTTCATTAATTAGATTTTGTAAATAAATAGATTCAAAAATTAATAACAACAGTAGGAATTAAGTCCTCGTGGGATCGATATTTTTATACTACTTGAACGATACGTGCGCTTGCGTTATACGTGTGTGTTTACGCCGGTCACTATTCCGTGGGTTAAGCCTTCCTTGTGCTCCTTGGTGCCAAATGTCTCTGGTCGCCCCATGGGTCTGCTTAAATTCTTATGCTGGTTCTTTTCTGGTGATTGTTCAGTTCTCTTTGTCTCATGGCTCAAGTCCTGTTATATCCCTTATTCACGGGGTGGTAGACTGGTCGCCCCCAGTCTTGACTTAGCTTTCAGTTCTTCGCTTCTTGCATTAGGTCAAAGTAGATCATGTGATGTGACGTTCCATACCCATACTATATTGCCTCTTGGAAATTGTCCTAATAGTTATACATATTATTGCCCTCAAAGAATGCCCAGTATTGAAACCAGAGAACCTTCAAAACATTCAATACAACTCAAATCCAAGTCTTTGAATAAATGATCTAAGCTATACTCAAAGTGTGTGTGTGCAAAGGTTCCTTTGTAGAACATCCCCAGGTAAGCCAACTCAATGATTTCGTCAAAAAATTGGGATCGATGGGTCAAACCAACCTAGATGTCTCAATTATACCATGTAGTTGCTTTTTTGTGCCCAATGTGATATGATTTTCTTTCTCTTTTGTCTCTTTTTTTTTTTCGTTTTGAAATTTTTTTTTCTTTTTTTTCTCCTTTATTTTTCAACACACCTACCCTTTAAGGTAGCATTTCTCCTCATGGTGGTCCTAATACTCGCATGGGTAGCTTCACGCTTATCGGTTATAGGTGGTTTAATTCTTTTTTTATAGACTTTTATTTATTTTCAACCATACCACACATCATAACACAAGCAAATCAGGATAGACATTTAGGCGAACGGTCATTTACCGACCTACAATTTCTTCAACTAGTCACTTTGCTAACTACTCAGGTTTTCACTGCTATAAACCTATGATTAAGTGCTCACGAGTCTAACCTAGATCAATTACTCAAATCGTCAGATAAAAGTGTATCAAGAGTTTATCGTTTCTAAGATTTCACCTTAAAGCAATCAATTTCATCATCGGACTTATGCTAACTATTAAGGACTAAAAAACAAGCAATTTTCTCTTTTTTTTTTTTTCTTTTTTTTCTCTTTTTTTTCTTTTTTTTTTCACAATGGTCTTTCTATCCTTGTCGTAAATTTTTCTGTTCCTTGGTTTCCTTTTCCCCAATATCCATGTTTGCTAAACTCTTCTTGACAAGTCTTCTTTTTTCCTAACCCAACAGATATCTATGATGGCTTTTAAGACACGGGGTTAATATGATGCGTGTATGCATGAGATGCGTGCGATGTATGAGATATAATATGCATGTGGTTATCAAAAGCATAAATGGGCAACTTCTATAGGATATATGACTATGGTTCATATGTGGGTTTATAGGAGTGTAGACAAAAGCTCCCGTCGGTGAAGGATTGGACACAACTAGGCCTCCCCACTCAAGGGTTCGAGCGACCAAGTGAGCGCACCTTTTTTATACTTTAAGGTACGTGCCAACGAGTGATGATACATGACTGACTGTCAAATGGATTTCTTATTGAAGATTCCTCAGAGGGAGGGTGGAGCGAAATCTCTTAAATACCCTTGCCTCTTAGGCTCTTATCGCCTTGGTGACAGGAATAAACAATAGGTCCTCCAAATTAGTCCATCACGGTAAGCTTCGAGTAAATGATTATCTAGGTGCCTTCACAGCTTTTCCTTATAGAAAGGTAGTGAATGAAGGAAGACACCAAACCATTACCTAGCTCTAATAGTGCCTTTGATTAAACCCCTTAAACCCACTGTAGACCCGGTTAACTAAAACAAAAATCACAAATATTACAAGGCATTATTTCGGGGCCGATTCTCTATCCCCAGTGGAGTCGCCAGACTATAGGACACAGAAATCGGTGACGCTGTTCCAAGCTCGCGGCCCGGTCGGGAGTACGGAGTAGCCCACGGGGGACTAAACTGGAGAAAAAAAAATGGAGTCGCCACCCAACGTGAACTGGGAAATGATTTAAGGCCGCACTCACCCCTCGCTAGGGAAGACCTCAAACCGTTGGGTTAGGAATGGTCCTTTACTTATGCCACTTGTAATGAACGGATTTGGGCGATAATCTAACCAAGTCTACGCAACATACATACACGAGAATAACGTACATCTAAGTTTGCATACAACATATATCTAAGTTTGCATACAACCTATATCTAAGTTCATATACAACCTATATCTAAGTTTGCATCCATAAAAGTAAATCAGAATAACGGCAAGAACACAATTCATGAGCATATTAGATTGATAAGTGCGGAGACATAAATAAATAACAATTGTCTAAACATGAATATTAAAGAGAGATAACTAAACTCCTAATGCGAAAGAAATAACTAAATCATGCATGGAAATAACGTGTTATTTCTAATGAATCATGGATAAATACAAGATTAGGTAAAACAAAATATGTGTGTTTCTCAAGTAGTACGTGAAGTTGTATCCCAAGTACAGACCGCACTACTGTCATTCGGATTTGGCTACGGAATTTACATATGGGTTTCCATCCGATATACTACGAGAGATAGCATAAAATCATTCATCCCACAACAATAACATACATGAACCAACAATACGCATGCGAAGAAATACTAATAAATAATTAAAAAGATGAATGAAAGTAAATAAAAAGGGTGCCATCAGGTCTTACCTTTTAATCGCCTCTTGGAAGTGCGTTACGCTGTCGTGGAAAGGGTTAATACTCCGCAACTCCTCCGGTTCACTGGTTCAATATTTTCCTTCGTTGCTTCACTGTTTTGGGCTGTTGTTTTCTCTGTTTTGGGCTGCTATTTTTCTATTTTGGAGTGCATTTTTTTTGGTGATTTAGGGACTGTTTTGCTTGCAATTTTTGGTAGTTAATGGGCTGTGTTAGGGTGCAGTTTTGCGGTAATTTAACGGGCTATTTTGTTGAAAGTCGAACGTGTGGTGGCTGAGGTTGGCTGTGTCGGTTGGGTTTATGTGTGCGTGGCCTGTGTGTGGCCGTGTGGAGTGTTAACCATGTGTGAGTTTAGAGTTTCTTGTTGTTTGTGGGAAACTTCAGACGTGTGGCTTTGTGGTAATATTTGAAGGGCATTAATGCGGTCAATAGAGCGAGAGATGTGTGTCCTTGTGGCTGTGCTTTTATGGTCATTAGTGGGTGGTTTATTTGTTTATGGCTGCGTCAATGAGTGAAGCCGTGTGTGTGTGAGTTTCCATGAAGGAGCCGAGAGATAGAACTGACAGAGGGAAGATTAGGGTTTTTCGTTTTGGTTTAGAGATAGAAAGGCTAAGATGAACAGAGAGAGAGAGAGCTTAGGGTTTTATTTTTTTGTGTTATTTTTTTGGTTGTGCCGTGAATGAGCTCCCCCCCCCCCAAATTTGGTTTGTGTGTCTTTTATAAGAGTGGGTTATGGTTGTCCTTGTATGGGTAGGAAACGAAGATTGTGTGATCATGGGGAATATCTTTTAATTAGTGTGTTATTAGGAAAAAGTCCATTCAATTAGGAAGGTGATTTGTTTTAGTTTAGCAAAGGACCAACTGGTGGACTCGACGGCATGTCATGAGCTGCTCAGTTTCATGGATGCCTTTTCGGGCTAAAATCAGGTCAATATGTATCCGAGGACGAGGAGAGGGTAATCTGCATCACTGATCAAGGGCTATATTGTTATAAGGTGATGCCTTTTGGTTGAAGAATGTCGGGGCTACGTATCAGAGGCTGGTGAACAAGGTTTTCAAGCCCCTCATTGGCATAATGATGAGTGGTATTTATATTACTATTTCCCACTCATTTAACTTAACATTTTGTATAGTTTCTTGAGTTATATGAACGTTTTGATGTGTTTTATTGTTATTTTGCAGTTAAATAAAGTTTGGACAGCACTGGAGGCAATTTGGGGCAAAACCGGACAAAAATGCGTCAACAGGGATATTTTCGTCTCTTGCGCGTCGCGACGCTGGAACACTGCGCGCCGCGACGCCCAGCGTGCGCCGAATCTGCTAACGTGCGCCTGGTCAACTGATCAGGATTTGAGAAGTTTGACTTTGCTAAAATACGCCGTGACACGTGTCACCATCACAACGAATCTGCTAACGTGCGTCGTGCCACGTGTCAACATCATATGCTGCCGACACTTTGACTTGACACGTGTCGCCTTGTCATCAGCCATGTCAGCGGTCAACGAGTCAACTCGCCATGTGTCACGCCACGTCATCAGCCACGTCACAAGGTCAACCAAGTCAACATGACACCTCATCATCAGCCAATCACCGCGTGACACGTGTCGCCACGTGTCGCAATCCTATTGTGCCGACAATTGCAACACACGCCGACACACGCCAGCGCCACGTCATCGCCACATCAGCGCCACGTCATCGCCACATCAGCATGACGTCATCAATGACGTCATCACAATAATTGAGTCTTAGCCGCCTTGACACGTGTCGCGTGAACAGTCAGCCGCCATGCCACGTGTCGCTTTCTCAGCGTGCCACGTCGACAAACAGTGACAAATCCAGCGTCGCGACGCTGAATTCCTTGGCGTCGCGACGCTGGAACAGTGTGAAAAATATTTCTATAAATTCTGCGCGAATTTCAAAATTTTGGTGTGCTTTCTCTCTCTCATCTCTTTGATGAAGAGAGAGTTTCTCTCTCTAAAAAAATTTTATTTTATTTTTTTTTTATATTTTTTTTAGTTGTAATTTATTTTAATTACTTTTGTAATAATAGTAATTTAATTTTTACTTTTACTTTTTACAGTTTTTACTATTCACCATGTTGAAATAAATTCCTCAGCTAGGGTGAAAGGTAATCTTTTACTGTTACTATTTAGATTAATCTCCCTTAAAAATAATATATTAACTATTTAAAATATTGACTTAATAAGGAATACCGCTATATTGGTCGGTTGGTAATTTAATTTTAATTGGTTTAAACCTGACTAATCAAGGATACCGCCAGACTGGTCGGTTGGTAAATTTATTTTTGTTCCGCCTTAAATGGCTGGTTGGACTTAATTTGACTTAATCAGGATACCGCCAGACTGGTCGGTTGGTTAATTTATCACAAGTTTATATATTATTTTATGGGAGATATCTAAATAGTAGTAGTAAAAGTAATTCCTTTTACCTTAGCATTTTATTTTATTTTACTTTTCAGTTTTACTTTATGTAATTTTTATCTTTCAGTTATTAGTCCTAGTTATGTGTTGTAACTAAATAGTTAGCTGGGGTTGTAATGAATTTCAATATCACCGGTTTATAAGGGTTAGATTATAGTTTGGGTATTATAAAGATTTATTTATTGAGTTTTAATCTTAATGCTTTTTATTAATTGGCCATTAATAAAATTGATTAGGTAAACTTAAAATGAACTAGACATAGAGATTTTAAGTTTAAAACCTTAGACTCAATAGCCCACGATCTTCCTTGAGGATAGATAACCCTTTAATAGATTTCCTTACAGGATAGGAATATACCTGTCGGGCGAGGGTAGCCATAATTGGAACTTAATCTTAATGAATCCAGATAATGTGGTTGACATAGGAATATGGTTCAATTGGGTTATACTGGGTATTTGTGTCTGACCATCGACAGATGCTTTCGCATAATTTCGTGTCCCAGGTTAATAAATCATTGTATTTCCTAACTATATAATAATCACTTCATCTTTTAATGATATTGGAATAAATCACAACCCTAGATCTTTGTGTCTTTGTTATTTTCCTTAGTATTTTCTTTTGTCTTTTATTTATTTATTTATTTTGCAAAGCCACATTCAACCAAACAAACAAACAATCTCTCTCATCTCCATTTAATTAGATATTGTAAATAAATAGATTCAATAATTAATAACAACAGTAGGAATTAAGTCCTCGTGGGATCGATATTTTTATACTACTACTTGAACGATACGTGCGCTTGCGTTATACGAGTGTGTTTACGCCGGTCAAGTTTTTGGCGCCGTTGCCGGGGACTTATATTCTTGAGTTGTTAATTTTGAAACTATCAAATTTACTTATATCTAATTTTCTTTCTTTTATTTGTAATTTTTATTTCTTTTGTTTTCAGGTGATTAAAAAAATGGAACACTACTGGGAAATTGAGAAATCACGAACTTTACAAGAAGATACACCCCAAATCTGGGAGCAACAGTCCGGTTTTCTGAGGCCTGTTGTTGAGCCCAATGACTATCACTGGATGCCAGAACCAAGTAATACTACTTTTGCTCAACAGAACTCAATGTGGAGATGTGACATATGTAATGGTAACCCCCAAGCGATTATTGCGAGTACAACTACAATTCAGGGTGGCAGAACTATCAGAATCCTTCATGGTATGATGAGCCATCACATTTCACAGAGCCACATTTTCCATCTTATCCACCATCTTCCTTCGATCCTTATCAAGAACCAGAACCATCCGAGGAAGATCAATTAATTCACATGTTCAAAGAACAAGAAGCTCGATTTGATGCACAAATTCAGAGTAACGCAGAATCCATACAGAGAATGACAGATCAGATCAGACAATTAACAGAAAACCAGAACATCATACCTCAAGAACCATTTTCTGATGACACTGATGAAGCCTTCGAGTACCCAGAAATCCACGATGACACCTTAACAGAGGAGGAGGCTGAGCAGTATCAACAACCAGAGGTATCAGTTCAGGAACCCGAACCGGCAAAGTCTCGATTTGATTTCTATTATTCAGATTCTGACGAGGATGAAGCTGAAATATTTCTACCAACTGCATCAAAAATTGAGGATGGAATTCTGTATCCTCAAAATGAAGATCTTGGAGATTCCATTGCACAAATGTTTGATGAAGATCTACCTGAGCCAATCATTTCAACCAGATCAGAGGATGAAGACCTAAAATCTGACATTTCTTTTCATCCTCAGGTTGACAATTTTGAAACATGTATTTCACAGATGACAGATGAAGAGCTTAATGCAGAAATTTTCAAATACATCTGTGAAGAAAAGGTGGAGCAAGAAACAGAGCAAATGGAAGAGCAAATATCTGACTTTATTAAAGATCCAGAGCATTCAGGAAAAACATCGCTGTTTTGGGGAGTACTGATCAAAGAAACCACCCAGAATCTTGACAGAATGGAACTTCCATTCCAAGTCAAGCACCATATAAGACCTCCTGATTTTCTTTCTTTCTTTGCAGGAACCACTGGAGTAACAAGAATCAAAAAGGTGACACGAGCACTGAATGAGACAAAATTCTTTTTGCCACTTTACCGTTGGAAGAGACCATTCAAAAGCAACGCTCACGGGATTGTCTTTAATCGGACATCCAAAACGACACTGAAACCTCCTTAACAGATGAATTTCAGTCACGTCTGGCTGAAGACGAAAAATTTAGCGCTAGCAGGGAGACACCCATGCAATTTGTTGTAATTTATTTATTTATTTATTTATTTATTTATTTTTGTGTGTGAACTTTTTAATTGTGTGTGAGTTTTGCAGGAAAAATTTAAAATGGAATTTATCAGGACAAGCAAGCCAGTGCAAGCGGGATTTTTACAAAATAAAAATTTGACAAAATCACGAAGATACAAAGTTGAGCCGGGAGACGGCCAAGTAAAAAGACACTTCTTAAAAGGCGTCCTATGGATTTATCCGTCACAAGACATGGTTTTGCCAAAAAAAAAAAAAAAAAAAAAAAAAAAAAAAAAAACGTAAAATTGGACATAAATTTTTCCTTATGGTAATTTTTCCTGTAAAATTTCAGCTGACCATGTATTATCTTCTAATCTCTTTTGTGTATACATAGTGTGAACTTTTTAATTTTGTATGTTATTTTTGTAGGGATAAGCACAAGCCAAAGCATTTTAAGACAGAAAGAATTATGTTTGGCAATCAAAGATGAGAAACAATTCATTAGCGATGGCTGAATAAGGAATGAAATCTTAAGATACATCCTAATGAATTTATACTACGCGAGTGGCGTATTGCATACACAATTCTGTTGCCTTAATTATTGCTTTGATTCACTTTTCTTTTGTAATTATCTTTATTTTCGTAGACAGGATCCAGACTTTTTGACCTTTCACGATCCATTTTGTTGTTTAGCTAACAAGCGTCCTCTGGAAGATACTTGTACTATTTTTACTCACCCCTTTCAGGTACTATAAATTCAGCCCGTCAGTGCACTTTTGAAGGCATCCATAGTTGAGAAAGTAATATATAAAAAAAAAAATGGAAGCCACTTCAAGAAGACGAGTTGAAAACATTTGTGTGTTTTGCGGTAGTACTGTTGGTACTAAACCACAATACATAGAAGCAGCACAGGAATTGGGTCGAGTCTTAGCCGCAAGGAATATACACTTAATATATGGCGGAGGTAATCTCGGACTAATGGGGATTGTTTCAAAGGCCGTACAGGAAGGAGGAAATCATGTTTGGGAATCGTACCAAAACCCTGGCAGAGGCTAACCTTATTGGATCATCAAACGGAGAGGAACTGATCGTGCCAGGTATGTCTGAACGACTGGTAGAAATGATTAACCGTTCTGATGCTTTTATTGCTTTGCCAGGTGGCTTGGGCACATTGGAGGAAATTTTTATTGTACTATCTTGGGCGAACCTAAACATACACCAGAAACCAATTGGGCTGTACAACGTTGATGGGTTTTATGATTTTCTTTGTGTGTTTCTTGATGATGCTCGAAGAAATGGGTTCGTGTCAAAACCTTTAAAAGAACTCCTCTTTACTGCCAGAACTGCTCCAGATTTAATTGACCAACTCATAGCCTATGAACCGAAAGTTGACCCTATCATTTCAAAGATAAATTGGTCCGAGGACGATCGTGGTAAGAGACGTCGAATTAATCTGGATCTTAACCTGTAATTTTCCTGTAGAATTTCAACTAACCAGGTATTATTTTCTAAACTCTTCTTCTACTGTTTAAGACATTGGGGACAATGTCTCATTTAGGTTTGGGGGTGAGGTATAGTTAATAGTACTTGTTTGTATTGTTATTTTTATTTTTAGTCCAAAATTTTTCGAAAAATACAAAAAAAAAATTTTTGAAAAATTTTCAAAAATTACAAAAATATTTTGCATTTTTTTGTTTTTAACTAAAAAGGTGGAATTGGTAAGAGATAGCCGAGTAAGGAATTTCCGCTCCAGAGGCGTATCTCAAACCTATTTCGAAATAAGTTAATTTTTGTTTATTTCATTTTGAATTATTTAATTTGTGAATTCTCCTTAACACTGACTAAATTGGATCTTCATATGTTCAGTTGACAGGTATTATGAACTTACATGGAAACATACGGACATGAGCTAAAATTGAAAAGTTTGTAATATTCCGTGCTCTAGTTTAATTGGAGGAAGCATCTATAAATAGTTATGGAATAAAAAAAAATAATAAAAAAAAAATAAAGTATCTAAGATCCGGGTTATTAAGTCTGTAAGGGTGTTTTAACACCTAGTGCCCTAAAACCAACTGGTTTGGGAGTCATTGGCCCAAAGCTCGCTGCATGGATCAAAGATACTGCAAAAATATATTCATATCTGAAGTCTGAGTAATTAAGTTCGTAGGGGTGTCTTAACGCCTGGTGCCCTAAAGCCAACTGGTTTGGGAGCCACCGACCCAAAGCTCGCTACATAGACGGAAGATATTGTATATAAATAAAAAATAGAAAAGGCAAAATTCTGAAAAAATCAAAGAAAAAATCAGAAAAATCAGAAAAATTATTCCATTACTACAAAAAGGTGTGAAATCTGATAGAACTTTAGGACAAAAATATTATTCTCTTATCAACTGCACTTATGACTGTTGTGGGCAAAAATGAGTTGTTTAATATTATGTTGACTGTGTATATGAAGAAAGGTAAAAATAATCGGAGAATTTACTTATTCGGTAATTTAGAAAGAAACAAAACAACTAGTAACTTGTAGTAGAAGTTTCACCTGATTAGTTACTAACTTTCTTTATTCTCTTTTCGCTTGTCTTTTTGCTTTTGTGTGCATTAGTTTTAATACCTTTTACTTTTGTAAAATGTTTGTGGGTATCATTGCTGTAAACCCTCACGAGACTACAACTCGTCCACTAGGGACACCTAGGGTTTAAAGGCTTGTTGCATATGCTAAATGCAACCGTGATCCCTACGAAAAATGGCTTAGTTAAATTTTATTCTGTTATTTTATTTGTATTTTGCTCGAGGACTAGCAAAATGTTAGGTTTGGGGGTGTGATGAGTGGTATTTATATTACTATTTCCACTCATTTAACTTAACATTTTGTATAGTTTCTTGAGTTATATGAACGTTTTGATGTGTTTTATTGTTATTTTGCAGTTAAATAAAGTTTGGACAGCACTGGAGGCAATTTGGGGCAAAACCGGACAAAAATGGGTCAACAGGGATATTTTCGTCTCTTGCGCGTCGCGACGCTGGAACACTGCGCGCTGCGACGCCCAGCGTGCGCCGAATCTGCTAACGTGCGCCTGGTCAACTGATCAGGATTTGAGAAGTTTGACTTTGCTAAAATGCGCCGTGACACGTGTCACCATCACAACGAATCTGCTAACGTGCGTCGTGCCACGTGTCAACATCATATGCTGCCGACACTTTGACTTGACACGTGTCGCCTTGTCATCAGCCATGTCAGCGGTCAACGAGTCAACTCGCCATGTGTCACGCCACATCATCAGCCACGTGACAAGGTCAACCAAGTCAACTTGACACCTCAGCATCAGCCAATCACCGCGTGACACGTGTCGCCACGTGTCGCAATCCTATTGTGCCGACAATTGCAACACACGCCAACACACGCCAGCGCCACGTCATCGCCACATCAGCGCCACGTCATCGCCACATCAGCATGACGTCATCAATGACGTCATCACAATAATTGAGTCTTAGCCGCCTTGACACGTGTCGCGTGAACAGTCAGCCGCCATGCCACGTGTCGCTTTCTCAGCGTGCCACGTCGACAAACAGTGACAAATCCAGCGTCGCGACGCTGAATTCCTTGGCGTCGCGACGCTGGAACAGTGAAAAATATTTCTATAAATACTGCGCGAATTTCAGAATTTTGGTGTGCCTTTCTCTCTCTCATCTCTTTGATGAAGAGAGAGTTTCTCTCTCTAAAAAATATTTTTTTTTTATTTTTTTTTTATATTTTTTTTAGTTTGTAATTTATTTTAATTACTTTTGTAATAATAGTAATTTAATTTTTACTTTTTACTTTTTACAGTTTTTACTATTCACCATGTTGAAATAAATTCCTCAGCTAGGGTGAAAGGTAATTCTTTTACTGTTACTATTTAGATTAATCTCCCTTAAAAATAATATATTAACTATTTAAAATATGACTTAATAAGGAATACCGCTATATTGGTCGGTTGGTAATTTAATTTTAATTTGGTTTAAACCTGACTAATCAAGGATACCGCCAGACTGGTCGGTTGGTAAATTTATTTTTGGTTCCGCCTTAAATGGCTGGTTGGACTTAATTTGACTTAATCAGGATACCGCCAGACTGGTCGGTTGGTTAATTTATCACAAGTTTATATATTATTTTATGGGAGATATCTAAATTAGTAGTAGTAAAAGTAATTCCTTTTACCTTAGCATTTTATTTTATTTTACTTTTCAGTTTTACTTTATGTAATTTTTATCTTTCAGTTATTAGTCCTAGTTATGTGTTGTAACTAAATAGTTAGCTGGGGTTGTAATGAATTTCAATATCACCGGTTTATAAGGGTTAGATAGTTTGGGTATTATAAAGATTTATTTATTGAGTTTTAATCTTAATGCTTTTTATTAATTGGCCATTAATAAAATTGATTAGGTAAACTTAAAATGAACTAGACATAGAGATTTTAAGTTTAAAACCTTAGACTCAATAGCCCACGATCTTCCTTGAGGATAGATAACCCTTTAATAGATTTCCTTACAGGATAGGAATATACCTGTCGGGCGAGGGTAGCCATAATTGGAACTTAATCTTAATGAATCCAGATAATGTGGTTGACATAGGAATATGGTTCAATTGGGTTATACTGGGTATTTGTGTCTGACCATCGACAGATGCTTTCGCATAATTTCGTGTCCCAGGTTAATAAATCATTGTATTTCCTAACTATATAATAATCACTTCATCTTTATAATGATATTGGAATAAATCACAACCCTAGATCTTTGTGTCGTTTGTTATTTTCCTTAGTATTTTCTTTTGTCTTTTATTTATTTATTTATTTTGCAAAGCCACATTCAACCAAACAAACAAACAATCTCTCTCATCTCCATTTAATTAGATATTTGTAAATAAATAGATTCAATAATTAATAACAACAGTAGGAATTAAGTCCTCGTGGGATCGATATTTTTATACTACTTGAACGATACGTGCGCTTGCGTTATACGTGTGTGTTTACGCGGGTCACATAACCATGCAGGTTTTATGTCGATGACATGATAACAATGACCAAAAAGCCTGAAGATCATTTGGCCGACCTCATGGGGACTTTCGAATTATGAAAGAAGAATAACATTAGGCTGAACCTGGAGAAAAGTGCATTCGAAGAAGCATCGGGTAAATTCCTGGGATACATGGTCAGTGCTCGGGGTATTGAAGCAAATTCGCAGAAGATCCGAGCTGTTTTGGAACTGAAGTCTCTATGACGGTCAATAAGGTACATAGCTTGACAGGCCGAGTAGCTGCATTGAACCGATTTATCTCCAAAGCCACCGACAAAGGTCATCATTTCTTCAAGTTGCTCAAGAAGGCAAAGAATGAGGTCATCTGGACAACAGAATGCGAGGAGACGTTCCTGTAGTTGAAGCAATACTTGGCTCAACCTCATTTTTTGGCTAAGCCAGTCCCAGGTGAGACTTTGTTCCTATACTTAGCTGTTTCTAAATTTACTGTGAGTTCAGTGCTAGTGCATGAGACAAACAGGTCCAGAGACCAGTGTACTATACTAGTAAGGCCTTCCTAGATGCCGAAACCAGATATCCGGCCCATGAATTGGTGGCATTGTCCCTGATCATGGTAGCCCGGGAGTTGCGGCCTTATTTTCAAGCCCATCCTATAGGGGTCTACACCGACCACTGTCTAAAGCAGATCTTGCACAAGCCATAGGTATCAGTTCTTTTGGTAAAATGGTCAGTGGAACTGAGCGAGCACGACATATCCTATCTACCGAGGGCAGCAATTAAGGGGCAAGGTTTGGCTGAATTTGTCACCGAATTCATAGGACCACAAATCCTAGCAGTCTCAGAGACCAAGTGGGAGTTGTCTGTGGATAGTTCGGTCAGTTCGCAAGGCAGTGGAGCTGGAATTATCCTTCGGAGCAGTGATGGAGAAGAGCTGGTGTATGCCTTGAGATTCTCCTTCGAGGCAACCAATAATAAGGCCAAATACGAGGCCATTTTAGCCGGTTTGAGGCTGTGCATGGCAGTTGGGGTCCGAGATGTAACTGGAAAGAGCGACTCTCAACTGTCCATCCAATAGCTAAAAGGCGAGTTCGAGGCCAGAGAGCCGAACATGATAGCTTATTAGGCCGAGGTGAAAAAGTTGGCCGAAGGAATGGGTAATGTACAGTTTGAGCAGATCAGCCGGGGGGAAAGCAATCATCAAGCAGAATCTTTTGCACGGTTGGCATCATCAATCAAGTGGAGAGAAGCCTAGGACTATCCATCTGGGTTGCCTACAGGTAAAAAGTGTCGAGGATCCGGAGGTAATGGAGGTGGACATTGAGGGGAATACCTCTTGGATGGACCCGACCAGTAGATATTTAGAGACTGGGGAGGCACCTGAAGACAAGAAGGAAACAAGAAAGCTAAAATACTAGAGTTCTAAATTCTGCTTGATTGAATGGGTCTTATATCGGAGGGGGTACACGGTACCACTTCTAAGATGCCTCACATCCGAGGAAGCAAACTATATGCTCAGGGAAATACACGAATGGATTTTTGGGAGTCATGCCGGGGGATAGTCAATTGCATACAAGGCACTAAGGCTGCGATTCTTTTTGCCGACTATGCATTAATACATGGTGGGGATAGCTCGGAAATATGATGGGTGCTAGAAGAATGCAAACATTCCCCATCAACCGGTTGAGTAGTTGACCACGTTAGCCAGCTCTTGGCCATTCGTACAGTGGAAACTAGACATCATTCGGCCAATACTAGCAGGACGAGTCAGGCCAAATATGTCATTGTTTCCATTGACTATTTCACCAAGTGGGTGGAAGCCGAGACTCTATCTACAAGAAGGCAATGGAATTTGTTAAGAAGAACATCATTTGTAGGTTTGGGATTCCCCGGGCCATTATTACTGATAATGTGAAGCAGTTTGACAGCAAAGATTTCAGGAAGCTCTGTGAAGATCTCCAGATCGCTTTGAGGTTTGCTTCGCCTGCTCACCCCAAGTCTAATGGGCAAGTTGAGGCAACCAAAAAATTAGTCAAAGAAAAACTAAAGTCCCGACTCGGATCTTGTAAGGGTTTGTAAGTTGAAGAGTTACCAGAAGTCTTGTGAGAAAATCGGGAGACTTACAAGGATTCCACAAGTGAAACTCCATTTTCTTTGGCCTATGGTTGTGAAGCAATCATCCCAGCGGATATCAAAATGGCCACTCATAGAGTCCAGCATTTCGAGGCCGAGCAGAATGAGGAGCTCTTCAAGAACCACCTCGACCTAATCGAAGAGAAAAGTGAGAGGTCGGCAGTCAAAATGGACATATATCAACAGAGGATGGCCCGCTTCTACAATTAGAAGATCCGGACTCGATCCTTCCTTCCTGTATACTTGGTCTTGAGGAGAGTTACGTTGAATACCCGGAAGCCCGAGGAAGGCTCAATGAGTGCCAAGTGGAAAGGGTCTTATAGAGTGGTGGAGATAGTTAGATCGGGTACCTATCTTTTGGAATAGGTGGACGACATCCGACTCAAGAAGCCTTGGAATGCTGAGATACTGAGAAGTACTTCCAGTAGCTCACCTCATTAGGACTGAGCTGTAGAATGAAATGTAACGTCCAGAATGGGTGACACTTGCACGCCGCGACACACAAATGAACCAGTTCTACGTAGAGAAGTTGTGGCAGTGGTTCGACCTGTCAAATTTACGGTTTCTCGTTTAAGATATCCTTCACATATTGGCAGGCGAACTGGCATACCCGGGGCACTAGATCAGTATCCATGAGTGCCTCCGGCCTATTATGCAGTGGTCACCCGGAATGAGGGGGGGAAAGAGAAAAATCTCACGGGGGACCATTGGAAGATATGGAAGGAGTTCCCGACCGGGCTCCAGAATTGTCCAGAGATGCTTTCACCGAGCTCGGTTTATAAGAGCCCTGGAAGAGTTGATCAGAAGCATTAGAAGAAAAGTTCATACTAGAAGAGTATTACTGAACAACTACATATGAAAGCCGAAAATCTATCTTAGAGCCTCTCTTAAAATGAATCGCAAAGAGTTGTAAGAAGGGCAGTAGATCCCATGAATATGAATAAGACTTTATCTTTTAAATTATAAAATTGTCCATTTTACTTGTTTGTCAATTGAATGGGAAAGTCATGTTCAATATTCTAGAGATTTGCTCGTGGTCGAGACGAATCAAGGGGTGCTCAATATCTGGGGAGGACACCAATCCCGCGGCAGGCCAATCCCAGGTGGAAGCGTTCTGACCAAGGTGCTTTCACTTTTGAGGATTCAGAACGCATCAAGAGATGGGGTACATGTTGGAAAAGCACGAACCCCTTGTGGCACGCCAATCTCGGGTGTCATTATCAAATCCCCGAGGCCGGAGTGTTACTACCCCATGGCTCGCATTTTTTAGGAATAGCTTGGGTAAGCCAAACCCAGTGAGGTTTCTACCCCCAGCGAGTTATCTGGTCGATCCCATTGAGAACCATCAGGCACACGACATGGGGACGGCCGAATGGCTTCCATGACCTTTGTGACCTCGGGTAAACCAGACCAGTGAGGTTTCTGCCCTTACGAGTTAGCTGATGAGTCCCGTTGAGAACCAACAGGCGCACATCACGGGGAAGGCCCTATTGCCACCGTGACTCTTACAGCCTTAAGGGATGGTGAACACGGGGAGGTTTCTTCCCCTGTGGATTATTTGTCTAACCGCCACGGATCAAGAGAAGCATAACATGGGAAAGTTGTGGCTTATAGCTATAGCAGAGAGCATAAATCTAGAAAGCAGCTACAAGAACGAACCACCATTACCCTCAGTAGCATGATTCAGAGCTAAGAGAAAGAATATGGAAACAGTAAGAAGGGAATAGAAAGTGACAAGAGAATTCAGTACCGATGGTGATATAAGTAGCGTAGCGTAAAGACAACAACGTAAATGAGACCATAAAAATGGATAATAAGAGTTTTATAACCCTAAGACAGGAAGTAATCGATTCAAGTCCCGAGAGAGCGAACGATAATTCTTATTTCCAATAACCCCTACTTTAGTAAGTATATAGACACCTAACCCAAGTGGGAAGTACATGTGTACCTCTCAATTAGAACTCAGCAAGGATTCGAATAAGTAAAGAAGGGAGTCGGACATGATGGGAAAAATACAAGATAGAAAGATAGTCGAACAGCGAAACGAATAGCTCCCAAGAAAATAAAGGTTAAAAAGAGTAAGGAATCAAAGTAAACAACATATAGCAACGCATAAGTAAGATACCCGACTTATAAAAAATTTCTCATAGCTTAGGCGCCCAACTTATACAGGATTAGTAAAATTATAGTACCCAAACCAAATAATTGGTAGCAATGCCATAACATATGTTAAGATATGGAGTTTCCAATGAAGTGAGGACTTAATAGATTCGAGAAATCGAGATAAAAAGGAAAGCCAAATAACATAGCAAAAACTTTGAAAGGAATAATAGTGAAAGTACGATAGGAGTTTGAGAGAGCATGAGCCTTATGGAGATTCTCAGTAAGAAGTAGTATGACCAACAGCCAGAAGTAAACTATGAGTAAAATTGAATGAGGTAACTTAGGTGATTTTTAGCATGAGTACCTAAGTCTGAGAGCTAACACCAGAAATGCAGATAAGAAAGTCCTAAGCTCATAGATAAGCGGCACGCATAACTACAGCATGGGGACTAGTGAGAACACCGCAACCAGAAAACTCTAGGACAAACCCCACCCTCTTAACCCTCGTCAGACAATAGCTATAAAAATAGACCTCGAAGTTTTCCGTAAGACGCTCCTAGGAACAAGTAAATGCATAGTGGAAGGAGACCGAAACATAAAATCATCCAATATAGTACAAGAGCATAATACAAAAGGAAAATATCTCTTCGCGAGAGAATTAGAAGAGAAGTTGTCTAGTTGGAACGATGAAGAGGTAAAGTATTAGTTTAGTAGAGACGGGAATGCAAAAGAATAGCATTAGACATGGCTAGAGACATGCAGAAGATGATATCCTTCTGGTCAGGAAACAGAGACATAGACTGCAGAAATCCCAAGTATAGAATAAAGTAGAAAATAAGATAGAGTACAAGTAAAATACTTGGAGATAGGACAATCCTAATAAAATGACAATGGAAAAGATATTCAATAGATGATGACAAAGGTACACAAATTACAAGAATAAACTTTACAAAGTTAAGATGAATAGTACTATGGGATAGTAGATTTTATAAATGTCGAAATAAGATTGGAATTCTATCAGACAATAACAAAAGAAGGTATTAAGTACAACTAATAAATTCCTATGATGTGTAATAAGAAAAGAATATGATAAAGAATGGATTTATTAAGGAACAACCTAGAGATGCCCAAAGAAACTAAAGATATGAATATAGGAATAACTTAAGAAAGAAACTTTAAGAATAAGAAGGTAATTAAGGGAACAAGGTGGTGCAAAGGAAGGATAATCAGATTTATATTAGCAATAAATATAAAGATAAAGACAGCAGAACCTAGAGGTTAAAGCTCGAAAGTATTAAAGGATAGCAATAAGGAAATAGACAGCTAAGTAGACAAACTAAGAGAATAAATACCTAACTCAAATTAAGCGAGTAGAACTGGAAATGTATTGGGATGATCGTTTTTATTAGCAACAAAGATTATCTTTGTATATTTTTATTTCGAGTTTTAGTGGAACGTGAAGAGACCTAACGCTAGGAGATATAATCACCCTTCAAAATGGAAAAGTGATGGATAAGAAGAAATTAATGATACCTTCAATAAGACTATTAATGAAGTTATACTATAAAAAGGAAATGAGGAACTTGAAGTATAACTAAAAAACTGGGGAAAACAAAAGGTTATTGGCTGTGATACAAAGTAAAATAATGATATGTGAACTGCTAGGAAACACAGAAGCCCCAAGCGATATCTAAGAGTTGGTAATAACCTAGCAAGAGAGATAAGAGATGAAAATAAACAATTCATGTAGAACAACCGTGGATGGACCTATAATAGCATGAATACAACAAGATCATTTGGGATTCTACAAACTGAATATACTTTCGTGAAGATAAATATGGGTTGAGTAAAAGGACAGTCATAGAGTGCCAGATAGAAAGAAGTAATCCACTTAGACACCAATTCGAGAAGAACAAGGGTTCAGACCTTAAAAGATGAAGTTACATCTTGTTATGACGTCATCAAGGAGAAGAATAAGAAATGAATAAATTTCTGGATAATAAATTCTGCAAAGGGATACATCTCTTTATAGATAGTGTGGGTTACACGAACTAAGTTTCTATAGGAGAGAGTAGGGCTCTAAAGAAGACTTCAAAGAATTAAGTCTTCAACTATAAGAATCGAATAGAGAATGTCAAGACAAGAAATTCCTAGAGGTCGTAGTATCAAGCCTCGGAATTAGAAAAGATTTGAGGATGAATCCTATTTAAGGGGGGAGAATTTATAACGACTGGGAATCTCAACTATTGTTACTATAGGATGAGCGCCACATAGTATAAATTATGTTTGGACTCATATACCCTTATAAATTGACTTTGGGAATAATCGAAAAATTCTTCGAGATTTAGATATTAGATGGTATGATGTTCCACTCCGGATAACCTATGGTATTCGGGCCATAACTTTCTCATACAGACTCTGATGTTTATGAAATTTATATCGTCGGAAAGCTAAGATCAAGACCTACAACTTTAGCGTTAAATATTTTTCCAATTCGAACCAGAAATAGATCAAAAAGGCAAATCTAAATTTTAGATGAATAATACCTGCAGAAATATCAAGAAAATTCTACATTTTCTCCAAAATTCTATTTTTTTTTCAAATTAAAACATTGCAAATTACCCATTTCAGCCCCATTATAAATAAAGACATTATTCATCAATCCTTTATATATGAGAGAAAAAAGAGAAACATGGGAGGAAGAGAAAAGAAGAAGGAATAGAAGAAAGAAGAAAGATGGAGTATTTCTCCAAACAAAAAGCACTTGTAATCACTTCACACAAGTTAAGGAGGAGAAAAAGCAAGTATTGAAGACTTGAAGGATGATGGAAATTAAGTGGTTTAAGGTAAGGTCAACTTGACCCAAAACTTGGATTGTGAAGTTTTAAGAGTATGATGCCATGCTAGAGCTATTGGCATGTTAGGGAATGAATTTAAGTTAGTAAGCAAAGAAATTTATTGTAGGTTGAATGCATAAATTTTTGGGAAATCTTAAGTGTTGAGCTAAAACAAGAAGTATGAGGTTAAAGAATTATTTAATGGTGATATATTGGTTTAGAATATATGAAATTGATGTTTAATGGAATTGTTCGTGTGATAATTTTGATATAGAAATGTTAGGGATGCATTTAGGGTAAGATAGACTTTAGGAAGCATGTTTAGAATCCTGAAAATCAAGGGGTCCTCGTCGTGAAGCGTAATGGGAAATTGGTGAAGAATTGATTCTGGATTGCCCACGTCGCGAAGCGCAAAGAGTTACGTTGCGACGTGAACTAGAAATATTGATGAACTCGTTTCTGGATTGGTCTGTGTCGCGACGCGCAAGACCCTACATCACGACGCGAAGATCAGAATTTCCCTAAATAATTTTTTATTTATTCCAACTTCACTCTAGCGTGTTAGAGGCCACCACAAAGATCTTGTAACTGTTCATATATGTACATTATGTCATGACATACGCACGATACGCAGTGAAGTGTTAACGAGTACTTGAATAGATAAATTTGCCTAATCATGTAACTTTTTCCTAATCCATCTTCTAATCAAGATTTTCAATTATAGGTCATCGCAGAAACCATAAATTTCTTCAGCGAAGTGAAATAAGGCTAGCGGAACTCCAAATCAGTGAGTGGACCTCTTTTCTTTATTTGTTTTTCTTTTAAATTTTTTAATGTAAGACTTACATTTAAAAGCATATAGGGCATTAGCGAAAATCTAATTTTAGTTACTTTCTGTTTAATGATGTTTTAGAAAGAGATGTTTTCAAAACATGAGTTTTATGTTTTTGAGGCATGGGGAAAAACCCACATCAGTATGTAACTTGATACATACATAGAATTGACATATGACATGTGCACATGTAGAGGATTGGGGGGACGGTGATACGTAACGTCCCCAGATCCTAGTTCAGGGCTAGGGATGACAGATGCCCCTAAATCCTAGATTCAGAGCTTGGAGGGTAGCATAGATCCACAACCCCAGTTCTAGTTCAGTGGCTTAGGGGACGACGATACGTAACGGCCCAATATCACTAGTTTTAGGGATAGGTAGTGGCATGCTTTGGGGGACGGCGATACGTAATGCCCCAATGTCATGGATTTGCACTTCTGGCACTAGTTAGGCGTATAGGGGATGGCGATACATAATGCCCCCATGCGTCAGGGTTTTCAGAAACAGTTTTCTGAGAAAGTTTTCAGGAAACAGATATTTCAGAAATAAGTTTTCAGAACAGATCTTTCAGATGTAGGTTTTCAGAACCAGATTTTCAAAAGCAAACTTTCTAAAAGTTTTCCAGAAAGAAATTTGTTTTCAATTAATAGAGAGATTTCAAGAAAGATGATTTGAGATGAATATGGTTTTAGAACAATGGAATTTTAAAAGCACTTTTATTATCTTCTTAGATCGTTCAAACGATCTAACCCCCATTCTAGTTTCTTTATTTTGCAGGTTACTCAAAGGACGAGCTTGAGAGGATGGATACTGATGGCAATCATTTGGGTATAGAGTTCATCAGGTCAAGTCAGATAGAGAGAGAACTCAGTTTGAGTCAGAGAGAAGTCATGTATCAGTAACTAATATTGTGTTGGTTGTTGTATAAGGTTAAAACGTATATCAATAAAGGTATAAAGCAAGTGTTATTGAGTATACAGCTATTAATATTGAGTTTTCATTTCATGTTGTCGAGTTTGGGCAAATATAAGTTTTTGTATTGGAGAAAAGAGTATTAGTGTCGTTCATAGTTAGAAAGTCACAGGCTTAGAGGGATAGTATGACATATTCACTACCGATAGCATCTCCCGGATTGGGGATGTTACATTTCTATCTGACAATACTACAGTTGGCTAAGTATCTCAAGGAAGCGCCTTCGGGTCATGTTGAGGGAGAAACGAAAATAGCTAAGCAAATGTGAGTTGAGGCGTGGTCGTAAGGTGACTTCTTGTGCAAGAACTACCTCTTGGGAGGACGTGACAATATCATGTACAATGTGTACCAAGGCATGACTTCTATGAAGATTCTCTGGGAATCTCTTGAGAAAAAGTACAAAACAGAGGATGTCGGTTAAAAGAAATTTTTCATGGACAGTTATGTCTACAAAATGGTAAATTGAATGACAGTTATGTCTCATTTGGGTGAACTATAGTTGATCATTTATGAAATATTGGATGAGGGAATGAAACTCTGCGAGACGTTTCAAGTTGCCACAATTATTGGGAAGTTGCCTCCATCATGGAAGGATTTCATGAGTTATCTGAAAAATAAAAAAAAGTTATGAGTCTTGAAGAACTAGGAGTTCAGTTGCGAATCGAAACGGACACCGAGATGTCCGAGTAGGCTAGCTACAAGACTATAGAGTCTAAGGCTAGCATCGTCAAGGGTGGAAAAGGTAGCAAAAAGAGAAAGAACATTGGAGCTGATTCTTCTCAAGCAAATAAGAAGTTCAAAGGGAAGTGCTGCATCTGTGGGAGAAGCGGTCACATGGCAAAGGAATGCAGAAACAAGAAGTCTCAAGACAAAGGCAAGAAAAAGAAAAATGAGGCTCATGTCACTGAAGATGAGCTATTTGATGAACATTAAAAAGTATACATTTATTAAAAGTAAAATTAATCATTTTATACTTGTAGTTTCATTAATCCTCTTAATTTAGCACATTCGTGAAATAATAATTAAATTTATATTTTATATATTTTTATTGTGATTTTTATTTCTTATGTAGGTAAAATAATATTTTGGATACATAACTAATTATTGTGATTTTTATTTCTTATAAAGAAAAATAAAGAACGGAATATCTCAAAAGAACAATTGATACATGTATAAGTAGTAGTATCAAGTTAACTAAGAATCAGATCAACATGAAAATATTAAAGAAAATGAGCCTAGACGTAGCAAAAGAGCAATAACATCTAAGTCTTTTGGACATGATTTTCTGACATACCTGTTAGAAAATGAGCCTCAAAGCTATATAGAAGCGATGACTTCTTCGAAAGCACCTTTAGGAAATAGGCTATCAATAGTGAGATTGATTATATCTTTCAAAACCATACTTGAGAGTTGGTTGATCTTCCTCCAGGTTGTAAGCCGCTGAGCTACAAATGGATTTTCAAATGGAAGATGAAGCCAGATAGATCAATAGATAAATACAAGGCAATATTTTCATAAAAGGTTATAGATAAAAAGAAGACATTGATTACTTTGATATATATTCACCAGTAACCCGTATCACTTCAATAAGAATGCTTATAGTCATAGCAGTTATATTTGAATAAAGAGATCTACATGGAATAACTAGAAGATTTTAATATCCCTAAACAATAACACCGAATGTGCAAACTTGTAAAATCCTTATACATATTAAAAAAACACCTAAACAATGGCATGAGAAATTTGACAAAGAAATATTATTAAGTGGATTCAAAATCAATGAGTGTGATAAGTGTGTATACACTAAATCAACTCAAAAATGATATGTAATTGTGTGTCTCTACGTAGACTATATGCTGATAATTGATGGCAATCATGAGATGATTCAGTCTACTAAGAAATTATTGACCAATAATTTTGACACAAAAGATTTATGAGTAGTTAATGTGATCCTAGGAATTAAGATTTCCATAACATCAAAGTCATACATATTATCTCAGGCTTATTATGTTGAGAAAATACTTGAGAAATATAACAAATGAGATCTAGACATAGCTAGAACTCATGTGGACCTAACTCTTCATTTGTTAAAAAAATATTGGTTCAAGTGTTTCACAATTAGAGTATTCGAGAATCATCGGAAGTATGATGTATCTCACAAATTGCAGTGGACTAGATATCGCTCAAGTTGTAAACAGTCTTAGTAGATATACAAGTAATCTAGGATATAACCACTGGAAAGCCATAGTAAGAGTTTTGAGGTATATGATAGACACTTCAAAATATGGTCTATATTATATGAGATACCTGATGTTCTAGAGGGATACAATGATGCTAACAGGATATCTGATACAGTGATTCCAAATCCATGAGTAGCCGTGTCATGAAAATCCTCGAGGCAAACGTGTATTGCCTGGTCTACTATGGAGTCTGAGTTCAGAGCTTAGACAAAGCAGCAGAGGAAGCGGAGTGGCTTCGAAATTTCTTAGAGGATATTCCAAATTGACCAAAACCGGTGCCAAATATAAGCATACATTGTGATAGTCAATCAGCAATCGAGAGAGCCCAAAATACAATGTGCAATGGTAAGTCGCGACACATATGTCGAAGACAAAATACCATAAGACAACTGCTCTCAAGCGGCATAGTTTCAATAGATAATGTCAAGTCAAAGGAAAACCTAGCGATTCCATTTACTAAAGGTTTACCTAGAGAGAAAGTTCAGAAGTCAT
>SKCR01045144.1:0-75019 GCA_019454045.1 Zanthoxylum bungeanum | reverse complement strand
GATCAGACCTGCTATGATACCATTTTTGTTGGGGTTTTGGGCAAAGGGCGCGGCAAAAGCGTTGTTCGGGCGAAATCTTAATTTTAAAACCTTTTTTTTTAAAAAAACAATTACCGAATAAATTATTTAATATCCAATATGAATAATTTATTCATATGTCACCTAAACATATTTATTCAATATCAAATAACGATATAAATAACTAAGAATCTTCGTGAAATTTTTACGAAAACGTTTTTATGCAAAATGGCATAAAACGCATTTTTGACCGAACCGACTACCCAATGCACATGATAGATGCCCAGGTCAGCCCCAATAGTGCTAGGGCAGTTCATGGGCTGCCCGAAAAGTAACCAATTCACTGTTTGGGCAGCAGTCACCCGGTTGGCTCAAAAGTCACCCGGTAATGCCGTTTTTCGCCGTTTTCGTTTATTTCAACTCCGAAACAATTTTCGGCAATTGTTTCAACACCCAAAACACATCCAACATATTTATATGACATTATTTTCATCACCATATGAACATTATTTTCAGATAGCAAAAATATCAATTTTCATGCTTAAAATCTAATTTTTCAACATTAATCTAATTAATCTTAACACCAATCAAAGTCACCACAAATGAACCACCCAAGAATAATTCTAGGCATTACAAGAGTGTTCATAATACTCTAGAATGGAAACATATCATCAAATGACCAAATTGAATAAATATTACAATAATATTATCCAATTCTACTTGACACATGCTTAACACTTCCAAATCCATCTTCCAACACTAAAAGCCCCAAATCTAAGAAAAGAAGAAACCCTAGGATCTAAGTAGATCATCAATAAACAAGAAACATATTTTCTAAGCCTAGGGATTAGTAGAATTACCTTTAATCCTCTAATTCCTTATTTTTTTTTCTTGATTTTCTTCTTTCTCCATCTTGAATCATCAAGAAATATTTGGAGGTGTTTTTAGAAGATGATTTTCGGCCATGCTTCCATTGGAAGCCAAAAGAAATTTTTTTTACTTTAAAAATGGTAGTGATCGACTCACTAGGGGCAAAATGGTCAATTTTTATAATTTAATCTAATTAAATATAATTAAACTTTATGTTAACAAATCATATTTGCACACCTAAAGTTTAATTAAAGCATGCCACATGTAACCAATTATAATTAAACATTTATTATAACTATTATAAAAAAGCTTTTCATTTAATTATTTAAATAATTAACATTTAAATATCTAAATAATTAATTAATATAATTTTTATTATATATGTATTTTTATTTACATTAAATAACAAATACATATATTTATGGCATGTGTCAAAGTCTCATTTGACAATTAATTAATGTGTATCTAATCAAATTATGTATCAAATACAAATACACAATAATTACGATTGACCAAAAATGCCCCTATGCATGTGTTTTTCGTTTAACCATTTAAACGATTCGAATTAACTCATTTAATCCGATTAAGTATTATGAATAATCTGTATTATTCATAACGCGTTTCCCAAGTGCTCAACGAGTACACTTCATATAGTGGGACTCTCTAAGTTTAAGTTTATCCGTCACGAAATCCAATTTCGTGTCCATAATTCACCCAGTCATGAATTATGACGACCACAGATAATCTCGCTAAACTATGCAAGTCGAGGTCATTGTATAAGTATAATCCCTCTGTCACAGGCTATCCATATTATACCTGAAAATAGATAAAAATGTCAAATCCTTTTGGTATAATATAGTCGACTTTCAAATTTACGTTCTCTAAATAACACTCGGAACTTGCTTCCGAAGTTATACCACAGCCATGGATTTACTAGATCGCAAACACGTGTAGGATGCCTATGCCATGTACACAGGACTGGCGGATTCTATCTTGATACGCACAGGATATCATGAGCATCAGTCCACACCCAACGAACAGGCGGAGGTCTGATCTAAATAGATCGGTGATGTGACTTCCATCAAAGTGTGGAGGATAACTCATATATCCACAGTGATATCTCAAGTCGAAGGACCATTATGCTCGCTCAACTCGAGAAGAATCTTATTGACGTTGGTGTACCATCTATTAGGAAATCTTCAGTGAGTCATCAGTGTTTGTCAAATAAACACCTACATGTCTATATGAGTCTCCCGAGCTCATGGTTCATTAAGATAAACCATCAGACCAAGTCACGATATACGGCATGTACTGGTCTCAGCGGATTTTACTAACCTACCATTGTTAGTAAATCTTGACCAAGAAATTTATTTAAGGATATACAACTTATAGTAACGCTTCCCAATGTCAATTACAAACTACGTTGTTTGTGTTGTATTTATTTAAAAATGTTATAGTAACATTTTTCCTCGCTGTTTCGCTGTTTGGGCTGCTGTTTTCACTCCGTTTCGCTGCTGTTTGTGTTGTATTTTCTGGTCACTGTTTTTTGGTAATTAGGGGACTGTTTTGTGGGTTATTTTGACTGGTTTGGGCTGTGGTTTTGGAAGGGTTTATGCGGCTATAGATGGAGTGGTCTTTGTAGGCGTGAACAAGGGTGCAGGTCAGAGGGCTGGTTGCGTTGAATGGGACTGGTCAGGGCGTGATGAAGGCTATGGCTGATGCGTTGACTGGCAGTGGCTTTATGTGTGAAGAGGTTGGCTGATGCGTGAATGGGTGGTGGAAGCTATGTGGCTATGCGTGAAAGGGGTAGTTTTTTGCGTGAGTGGAGGGGCTGATGCGTGAATGGGTGAATTGAGTGAGGGTTTGTGGTTAGGCGTGATGAAGGCTGTGGCTGATGCGTTGAGTGGAAGTGGCTTTGTGCGCAAATGGGGAGAAAGCTTGGGAGTCTATTGGCGTAAGTGTGCTAGGCTATTCTCTTGGTGTTTTTTGTGTGAATGAGCTAGGGCTCTAATATGTTGGTGAATGGTTCTTTTTATAGGCAAATGGATGAGGGCTTTCCTTGTTTGAGAAAGAGAAGGATTTGTGCATTAAAGGGAATATCTTTTAATTTAGTATGTGATAAGGAAATCTTTTAATTAGGGAAGTGATTTGATTTAATTTGATTTATTCTCTTTTAGTTAGGGATATGATTTAGTTTAATTAGGCAAGGGATCCATGTGATTTTTTTAATTTAGGAAGCGGATTTGGCTTGATTTATGCATGTGTTAAATGTGATCTTTGTTATTTAGGGTGGCTATGGGCGTGTGGCTTAGGGTGATTTGGGCGTGAGTTGCTTTGTCTTGGTGGGCTTGGGTGTTTTGTTTGGTGTATGTGTGGGCTTGGTGTGTGTCTTGCGGGGGTTTGGGCTAAGGATGTGTTTTAAATGGAGGTCCAACAAACGAACCCGCAGCTACTCAAGCGAATTAAATCCAACAGAAATGTCAATTCTTGACTCTTTCCTTCCGACGTCCGTTTCCCGGGGCTTCCATAATTAAAGAGGTAGTGTCCCTATGTGAGACTCATAATCGGGACTTATATGCAAAAATACAGTGCCTACAGTCACCCCCACTTTGATGGGACTTGTACAATGTGTGACAATGACAATCCTATCAAAGTTATGCAATGCATTTTTACTTACCTGGTTCGCCAGCTGCCACCTGACTTGCCTGTTGCTATGAAATGAATTGATGATGTGCCATTCATGGCGTGTTAAACCTTGTACTTAGAGTGTCGCGGTAGTCCACAATAGTCCACGATAGTCCACAATAGTCCACGATAGTCCACGATAGTCTGGCGTGCTAAACCCCGTACATAGGGTGCCGCAGTGATGTCTCCATACCTGGAGTGCCGTACCTGGCATGCTAAACCCCATACCCGAGGTGTCGTGGTTGCGTCTCCATACCCGGAGTGTCGCAGTAGTGTCTCCATACCCGGAGTGCCGTACCTGGCAAGCTAAACCCCATACCCGAGGTGTCGCGGTTGCGTCTCCATACCTAGAGTGTCGCAGTGATATCTCCATACCCGGAGTGCCGTACTTGGCAAGCTAAACCCCATACCCGAGGTGTCACAGTTGCGTCTCCATATCTAGAGTGTCGCAGTGATATCTCCATACCCGGAGTGCCGTACCTGACAAAACTGATACTGATGTCTCCATACCCGGCAGAACTGATGGTGTATCTCCATACCCGGAGTGCCATGCCCGACAGAACTGATGTTGTATCTCCATACCCGGTAGAACTGATGTTGTATATCCATACCCGGAGTGCCATACCTGGCAGAACTGATGCTGTATCTCCATACCCGGAGTGTCATACCCGGCAGAATTGATGTTGTATCTCCATACCCGGAGTGCCATACCTGGCAGAACTGATACTAGTAATGATGTGGGCCTCACCCCTAGAGTGCCATACTCGGCGACACTAATAATGATGTGGACCTCACCCCCAGAGTGTCATACCCGACGACACTAATAATGATGTGGGCCTCACCCCTAGAATGCCATACCCGGAAAGGCTGATACTAGCGATGTGGGCCTTGCCCCCAGAGTGCCATACCCGGCGACACTAATAATGAAATGGGCCTCGCCCCTAGAGTCCCATTCCCGGCAAGATTGATACTGATAATGATGTGGGCCTCGCCCCCAGAGTGCCATACCCGGCAAGACTGATACTAGCGATGTGGGCCTCGCCCTCAGAGTGCCATACCTGGCAAGGCTGATACTGATAATGTGATGGTTCGTTCTCGAACCATGCTGTGAGGTGGTCCATTCCCGAACCGTTACTGTGTGAGGTGGTCCATTCCTGAACCGTTATTGTGAGGTGGTCCATTCCCGAACCTAGCTCCATTCTTAGAGTGCCATTCTCGTCTTGTTCATTCCCGAACCATGCTCCATTCTCGGAGTGCCATTCCCGTCTTGTTCATTCTCGAACCGTGCTCCATTCTCGGAGTGTCATTCTCGGCTTATTCATTCTCGAACTATGCTCCATTCTTGGAGTGCCATTCCCGGCTTGTTCATTCCCGAACTATGTTTCCATTCTCGGAGTGCCATTTCTGGCTCGTTCATTCTCGAACTGTGCTACATTCTTGGAGTGCCATTCCCGGCTTGTTCATTCTCGAAGTGTGCTGATGATGCAGTGGGCCCTTGACCCTGGGACGCATCCCTGAACTGTAATCGACAACGGGGGTGCCTCAACATTAGGACGCATTCCAATACCGCTGACAATGTGGGTCTCGCCCTCAAACTGATGATGTAGTGGGTCCTCGACCCTGGGACGCATCTCGGAACTACAACTGATGATGTAGTGGGCCCTCGACCCTAGGACGCATCCCGGAACTGCAACCGACAATTGGGGCCTCGACCCTGGGACACATCCCAATACCGTTGACAATGTTGGCCTCACCCTCAAACTGATGATGTAGTGGGTCCTCGACCCTAAACTGATACTGATGTGGGCCTCGCCCAGGACCGGTGCTAATGTGGGCCTCACTCATAGACTGATACCGATATGGGCCTCGCCCCCATGCTGATACTGATGTGGGCCTCGCCCCAAACTGATACTGATATGGGCTTCGCCCCAAACTGATACTGATATGGGTCTCGCCCCAAAATGATACTGATATGGGCCTCACCCTCAAACTGATGATGTAGTGGGTCTCCGACCTTAAACTGATACTGATGTGGGCCTCGCCCCGGACCGGTGCTGATGTGGACCTCGCCCCTAGACTGATACCGATATGGGCCTCGCCCCCATGCTGATACTGATGTGGGCCTCGCCCCAAACTGATACTGATATGGGCTTCGCCCCAAACTGATACTGATATGGGCCTCGCCCTAAACTGATACTGATATGGGTTTCGCCCCAAACTGATAATTATATTGGCCTCGCCCCAAACTGATACTGATATGGGCCTCACCCCCATGCTGATACTGATGTGGGCCTCGCCCCCAAACCGATACTGATGTGGGCCTCGCCCCAAACTGATACTGATATGGGCCTCGCCCCTAGATTGACACTGATGTGGGCCTCGCCCTCAGACTGATACTGATGTGGGCCTCGCCCCCAAACTGATACTGATATGGGCCTCGTCCCTAGACTGACATTGATGTGGGCCTCACCCTCAGACTGATACTGATGTGGGCCTCGCCCCCAGACTGATACTGATGTGGGCCTCGCCCTGGGACTCATCCCCAAAATTGATACTAATGTGGGCCTCGACCCTGGGACTCATCCCCAAAACTGACACTGATGATGTGTGGGCCTCAACCCTGAACTGATACTGATGTGGGCCTCGCCCTGTGACTCATCCCCAAAACTGATTCTGACGTGGGCCTCGGCCTGAGACTCATCCCAAAGCTGATACTGGTGTGGGCCTCGCCCCCAGATTGATACTGATGTCGGCCTCGACCCTGGGACTCATCCCCAAAACTGATGGTGATGTGGGCCTCGACCCTGGGATTCATTCTCGGATTCATTCCAAAACTCTGACGACGTGGGCCTCGACCCTGAGATTCATTCCTGGATTTATTCCAAAACTCTGATGATGTGGGCCTCGACCCTGGGATTCATTCCAAAACTTTGACGATGTGGGCCCGACCCTGGGATTCATTCCCCAAACTGCTGATAGTGTGGGCCTCGGCCCTGGGATTCATTCCCGAAACTGATGATAGTGTGGGCCTCGGCCCTGGGATTCATTCAAAAATTCTGATGATATGGGCCTCGACCCTAGGATTCATTCCAAAACTCTGACGATGTGGGCCTCGGCCCTGTGATTCATTCCCCAAATTGCTGATAGTGTGGGCCTCAGTCCTCAGATTCATTCCCGAAACTCATGATGCTATGTTGCTGTTTCTGGTTGGCTTGCATTTGCCACTTTCTCATTTTCCTTAAAACATATGAACAAAAACAAGACAAAGATTGCGTGTATATGACGTGCATGCATGCATGCATGAATGTGCTTCCTATTCCGATGGGTTAGGTCTTCCTTGTGCTCTTCGGTGCATCTCGCCTATAACTGTCTTCGGTCGCCCCTGGGGCCTGCTTACAGTTTCTTTCCGTCAATTCTCTTCTGGTAAATGCTCAATTTTCTTTAGTCTCATGGCTCAAGATCCCAATATATCCCTTATTCACGGGGTGGTAAACTGGTCGCCCCCAGACTTGGCTTAACTTTTCTGTTCTTCGCTTGCACTCGGCCAAGGTAGATCATGTGATGTGACGTTTCCATACCAACATACTATACTGTCTCTTACGAAATAATCCCAATAGTTATACATATTGTTGCCCTCAAAGAATGCCCAGTATTGAAACCAAAGAACCTTCAAAACATTCAACGCAACTCAAATCCAAGTCTTTGAATAAATGATCTAAGCCAGACTCAAAGTGTGTGTGCAAAGGTTCTTTCACAGGTTGATCCTTAAGTAAGCCAACTCAATGATTTCGTCAAAAAATTGGGATCGATGGGTCAAACCAACCTAGATGTCTCAATTATGCCTGCAGTTGCTTTTCTGTGCTCAATGTGGTATGCTTTCTTATTTTCTTTTGACTTTTTTTTTTCTTTCTTTTTTTCTTTCTCTTTTTTTTTTAACACATCTACCCTTTAAGGTAGCATTTCTCCTCATGGTGGTCCTAATACTTGCCCATGAGTAGCTTTACGCTTATCGGTTATAGGTTGTTTAATTCTTTTCTTTTGGAGACTTTTCTTTTATTTTTCAACCATACCACACATTATAACACAAGCAAATCAGGATAGACATTTAGGCGAACGGTCATTCACCGACCTACAATTTCTTTAACTAGTCACCTTGCCAACTACTCAGGTTTTCACCGCTAAGAACCTATGGTGAAATGCCTACGAGTCTAACAAAGATCAATCACTCAAAGTATCAGATAAAAGCACATCAAGAGTTTATCGTTTCTAAGATTTCATCCTAAAGCAAACGATTTCATTATTGGACTTATGCCTAACTATTAAGGACTGAAAACAAACAATTTTTTTCTTCTTTTCTATCTCTTTTTTCTTTTTCTCTTTTTTCTTTTTTTCTTTTTTTCTTTTTTTTTTTTCATTTTTTTTCTCTTTTTTTTGGCCCACCATGGTCTTTCTATCATTGCCGTAAAATTTTCTGTTTCTCGACTTCCTTTTCCCAATATCCATGTTTGCTAAACTCTTCTTGACAAATCTTTTTTTTTTCTCTACCCAATGGATATCTATGATGGCTTTTAAGACACAGAGTTAACATGATGCATGTATGCATGAGATACATGAGATGCGTGCGATGCATGGAATATATAAGTCGACCCATTATCATTTTAAAGCATTCAACCATACTATTACGCGGTGGAAACTTGTCCCAGTTGAAAAGGCCCAACAGGTTTACACTTTTACGATAACATGGCTAAACAACTTCAAATGATAAAAGGCATAAACACAAGATGACCCTTTGGCATTTCAGAAGCTTTTGGCCCAATTGCCATAAAGCACAGACTCATCCCAGTTTAAATGGCCCAACAATCCCATACCTCATGACAAAAAGTCCAACTGAATCCAAATGACGATGGTCATAAACGCAAGCATAAAGGAATAGTTTCTATTGGTCATACAACTACAGTTCATATGCGGGTTTATAAGGGTATAGACAAAGGCTCCCGCTGACGAAAGATTGCCCACAACTAGGACTCCCCACTCAAGGGTTCAAGCGACGAAGTGAGCGCACCTTTTTTATACCTTAAGGTACGTGCCAACGAGTTATGGTGCATGACTGACTGTCAAATGGATTTCCTATTGTAGATTCCCCAGAGGGAGGGTGGAGCGAACTCTCTTAAATACCGAAGCCTCTTAGACTCTTATCGCCTTGGTGACATGAATAAACAACGAGTCCTCCAAATTAGTCCATCACAGTAAGCTACGAGTAGATGATTATCTAGGTGCCTTCACAGCTTTTCCTTATAGAAAGGTAGTGAATGAAGGAAGACACCAAACCATCACCTAGCCTTAATAATGCCTTTGATTAAACCCCCTCAACCCAATATAGACACAGTTAACTAAAGTAAAAATTACAATCACTATAAGACATTATTTCGGGGCCAATTCTCTATCCCTAGTGGAGTCGCCAGACTGTAGACAACAGAACTTGACGACGCTGTTCCAGGCTCGCGGCCTAGTTGGGAGTACGGAGTAGCCCGTGGGGGAACTAAATCGGAGAAATAACATGGAGTCGCCACCCGGTGTGAACTGGGAAAATGGTTTAAGGTCGCACTCACCCCTCGCAAGGGAAGACCTCAAACCGTTGGGTTCAGAATGGTCCCTTACTTATGTCACTTGTAACGATATGATTTGTGCAATAAACTAACCGAATCTATGCGACATACATGCTCAAAGATGACTTAGATCTAGTTCTCATTCATGAAAGTAAATCCTACATCTAAGTTCGCATGCTTCGAAAGTAAGTCATTATAACGACAAGCATACAATATCACATAACGAGCATGTTGAATCATCCAACTCAAAGAACAAATAAAGATTACTTCAACATAAACATAAACTAAACTACTAATTCGAAATTAAAGAACTAAATCAAGCATAAAGAAGTAACATAATCATGCTTAAAATAAACAATAAACTAGACTAAATCATGCTTTAATAATAAATAACGTACTAACAACCTAATCAAACTCGAATACAAAGTTTGGATGAAACGAAATACGTGTGTCTCTTAAGTAGTACGTGGCATTGTATCCCGAGTGCAAACCGCAATACCGTCTATTCGGATTCGGCTACGGAATTTACATCCGGGTTTCAATCCGATATACCACAAAAGAGAACACACATTCTGTTCACCCGGAATTCACATCATGCATCAACAAATGACTCTCATGCTATAATATATTAAAATAAATAAAAAAAAATGAAGAATAATAAATAAAGAAGGTGCCCTCAGGTGTAACCTCTTTTGTCGTCTCTCGAAAGCGCGTTACATGGCCGTCGGAAGGGTTGATATTCCGCAACTTTCCTGGTTCACTACTCCAACTTTTTTCCTCGCTGTTTCGCTGTTTGGGCTACTGTTTTCACTCCGTTTCGCTGCTGTTTGTGTTGTATTTTCTGGTCACTATTTTTTGGTAATTATGGGACTGTTTTATGGGTTATTTGGACTGGTTTGGGCTGCGGTTTTGGAAGGGTTTATGCGGCTATAGATGGACAGGTCTTTGTAGGCGTGAACAAGGGTACAGGTCAAAGGGCTGGTTGCGTTGAATGGGGCTGGTCAGGGCATGATGAAGGCTATGGCTGATGCATAGAGTGGCAGTGGCTTCGTGCGTGAAGAGGCTGGCTGATGCGTAAATGGGTGGTGTAAGCTATGAGGTTAGACGTTAATGGGGTAGTTGTTTGCGTGAGTGTAGGGGCTGATGCGTGAATGGGTGAATTGAGTGAGGGTTTGTGGTTAGGCGTGATGAAGGCTATGGCTGATGCGTTGAGTGGCAGTGGCTTTGTGCGGCAATGGGGAGAAAGCTTGGGAGTCTATTGGCGTGAGTGTGCTAGGCTATTCTCTTGGTGTTTTTTGTGTGAATGAGCTAGGGCTCTAATGTGTTGGTGAATGGTTCTTTTTATAGGCAAAGGGATGGGGGCTTTCCTTGTTTGAGAAGGAGAATGATTTGTGCATTAAAGGGAATATCTTTTAATTTAGTATGTGATAAGGAAATCTTTTAATTAGGGAAGTGATTTGATTTAATTTGATTTATTCTCTTTTAGTTAGGGATATGATTTAGTTTAATTAGGCAAGGGATCCATGGGATTTCTTTAATTTAGGAAGTGGATTTGGCTTGATTTATGCATGTGTTAAATGTGATTTTTTTTATTTAGGGTGGCTATGGGCGTGTGGCTTAGGGTGATTTGGGCGTGAGTTGCTTTGTCTTGGTGGGCTTGGGTGTTTGGTTTGGTGTATGTGTGGGCTTGGTGTGTGTCTTGCAGGGGTTTGGGCTAAGGATGTGTTTTAAAACGGAGGTCCAACAAGCGAACCCGCAGCTACTCCAGCGAATTAAATCCAACAAAAATGTCAATTCTTGACTCTTCCCTTCCGACGTCCGTTTCCCGCGGCTTCCACAATTAAAGTGGTAGTGTCCCTATGCGAGACTCATCATCGAGACTTATATGCAAAAATACAGTGCCTACACTTGACCAAGAACTTTATTTAAGGATATACAACTTATAGTAACGCTTCCCAATGTCAATTACAAACTACGTTGTAACTGCGCACTACGTTGTAAATCTTATGGTCTTTGTCTAATATACACGTATTACTAAATCAGATTTAGTTTCAATCTAATCATAATTAAATATCTAATCGCAATTAGATCGAATATGTATATAAAAGACAAGAGTTGCTATCATTAAATAAGTAATATTATGGAAAAATGCATTGTTCGTATTTATGAATCAGACATAAATATGATCCGGATTGACATTCAGAGCACCAACCCTAATAGTATGTAACCCTTTGCCACTCCATTTATAACCACTGAGAAAGAGGAAGTAGAAATGCAGTTCATAACCAAATCAACCAACATACTTGTGTACCCCAAATGTAGCATGACTTGCCTTAGAAAATGCCATTCCATCCTGTCATAAGCCTTGCTAATATCTAATTTGAGCGCAACGAGTCCATGTTTCTTGCTCTTGCTAAGCCTGATCTTATGTAAAGCTTCGTAGCCAATAATAATGTTATCCGTAATGAGTCTACTGGGGATAAAGGCACTTTGTGTTGGGGAGATAATTTGGTGAAGTAGGGGTTTGAGCCTATTAGCTACAGTTTTGGTTATAATCATATAAATCACATTGCAGAGGCTTATAGGTCGAAAGTCCCCCACTCTTGTTGGTTGCTCAACTTTAGGGATTAGGATAATATTTGTATGGTTTATGGGGGTAATGTCACAATGACAATTCAGAAACTTGAGACAAGTAACAGTAACTCTTTTGCTCACCTCCTGCCAATGCTTCTGAAAAAAGCTACAGGCAATCTATCTGGACCATGGGCCTTTGAACTTGGTGGAGTGATGAATCATATAATGCACTTTAGTCAATTTACGACCATGATGCTATTATTTTTAATTATTTAAAATATAAGGAAAAGAGAGTCTAAAACTCAATAAATATTATTAATAGTTAACGTGTTCATTTCCGCAAAAATGGGTTTGGAAAAAAAAAAAATATATATATATATATATAACTACCTTATTGCTTCTATCAAAAGCTGGCCGCCTAAATTGCTGAGCATAACAAACAAAAGTAAAGATCATGGATCACTTGTTATGAGATTTTATTTAAGAGTTAAACTTTAAAATTAAAATTAGTATATTAACGAAATTTTGATGTAAATTTGAATTTGTTTAATATTTTCGATTTTTCCATACATAAATCAATTTTTTGTTGGAAAAATAATAATATACCTTTATTTAATTGCAAAATTACTAATAGTTAGATTTATTAGAAGTCTGCGAAATCTAATTCAATGCAACCAAATTTTCCTGTTTCGGTAAGATTTGAGATGATCTTTTGTCCCGATTAAATATCGGTATGAGATTTGAGATAATTTTCCATGATGAATTCATGGTACGCTCAATTCATTGTTTAAAAATATTTAAATTTTGATCGGAATTTAAAATTCAGTGCCATTCGATATTGATTCAAAATAAATTTTCATCCCGATTAAAATATCTAATAAAAATTCGAGACGATTTTTTTAATCAAAATTTTATAATCTGACAAAATTGAAAATGACAAATCCTAACCGACCCAACCCATTGCCAATTATTCTCACAACATACTAATATAATTGAAAATGCATGAGCTTCGGGTTGTGATATTAGCGTGCCTTCATAATTTATACATTTTGACAGGATCTTAATTTTGACCTGACCAGATTCTTAGATCCACTAAAGAATGCAACAGGCGAACACGTTTTCCTCATAAATTTCATTTAATTTTATTTTTTGGAAAAAAAAAAACATTTTCCTTATAAAGTTTAATGTTAGCATGTGCTGAGGATCTTTTGATGTACATTAGTATACTTGTTAAAATAATTCAAATCTAGAAGAAGTAACAAAAGATCATGTTTGGTTGGCAATAACAAATTATTTTGACAAGTCATTGTTTCAATGTTATGGATTGTGTTAAAAGAAATATTATCTCTTTAATATGGAAACGGTATTAATGAATAATATCTCTAAGATATAATTTCTAAAATCTTTAATATTTGTGATTTTATTATACACCCTGATTAATATTATTTATTTCCTACTTTAATTTGATACGTAGCCTATATAAAAGTCACTACCGTTGTAAATACAATATAAAGTGAATTTAATTATTTCTTTCATTATCTAACATGGTATCAGACACTAAGTTATGACTTCTATAGTTTCACTCTCTCTCTGATTCTCTTCGGCGCGTGAGGGATCACAGCTACCATCATTGTGTGACCCTTACACGCCACCTTGCCTACTGACTTGTCTGTACTTCAAAAAAATCTCAGACAATTTGACGCGAACCCAGCAAGAACTATGCTTTGTGAACCCACGAACAAATTAATTCTCAACCGAAGAAAGTCACGAGATCATATGAGTCACTAAGACCCGTTGAGAAAAATACTTCAAGAACCCTAATTGCAAGTAACGCCACAAGGTGTTCAAATCCCTTGATGAGTTTAAGTTCTAATCCAAGAACAAGAGAGAATATATCTCACGAAAATAATCTTTAATACTATTGATTGTGCCAATCAAGAAAAATAAAAAGGTTTATATAGCAAAACCTTAATCTACTCAACATACCAACATGTATGTAATTCCTAATATATCCCTGATTAATACATGCTCGCCCAAGCTCTTAATACACCCTTAGGCTACGCCAATCATGGGCCGTACACAAGATAACAATATAAATCAAGGGCTTTAATTAAATAAAGTCCAGTCCTTTACATATAAATAATAAAGAGATAAAACTAAGGCCTAAACAAGTGGCCTAACACACGTCCAAGATAAGTGGGCCTTCAATCCAAGGCTTGAAGCAATGTAACACATGATGGTTCCTCTTGTGACAAGCCCATCTGTAATGTTGTTGAAGCCTTGATGTTTCATTTGATAGTCTCGGTCATTATCTCCTTAATAAGTCCAAACATTGCTTCTTTTATCTTATTCGCCCTAAACATTATAATAGGTCATTCTGATACAATCAATAGATCATTGACTTGTTGATCATCTTGCACATCATCTCGAGTTGCATCACAATTATCATAACCCATAAAATACTTAACGAACCCACAATAAAATCCCACAGCTCTTCTTCAACGTCTGAGACAACAATCCAAACTTTCTCACAACTCTTTTTCACATCATCGAATCCATAGGACCCTAAAAGAAGCCATAATTAAAACCCATATTCTAAAATCTTCTCAGAGTCATCGCTAGACTGCATCGTTAAGACACTAGTAATGGAGCTCCATTCCACAGCCGTAAAATAGAAACGAAATCCATAAAGATCCATCATGTCGCAATGTTGCTGTCAATAACGACTGATTTTGTCAATGCAACATTAGCCAAACTTCTTGTTTTTTTTTTTTTTTGGAAAAAAAAAACTAAACTTCTTGTTGTTATGGCGGATGTGGAATCCCTAAGGTCGGATCGGTATTCCTTGCAGCGGAAATAGATCTAAACTATGGATATCAAGCATTGGTATAATTTTAAATAATTTAATGAAATACTATATTTTATTACAAGTGTATAGGAAAAAACCGGGGCTGAATCGGAGTCCGAAAACTCAAAAATGGGGAAAACAAAATTCAGCGCGTAGCAAGTGCGCGTGCGCACTGTGCGGTCACTGTGAGTACTGAATAATTTTATATTTATTTTTTATTTCATTTCAAATGCTTGTTCCTTCACAGAGAGCTTAAGGCAATATGGTTTTCAATCCTAATTGCTTCTAACATTTCGTAAATATTTTCAGACCATCCAAAATTAATTTTAACATCAAAACCAACATCAACACATGTTATAAAATAAAGATCAATTTTTTCAAAATATAAAATATTTTTACAAAAACATAAATTTATTCTAAATACGCACTTGCATAAATTTTTAATCCAAAACACAAACCAAATTAAAATCCCACAATGAAGTGACTCGTGAACAATTCTAGGTCACCCAAAGGTGGTCAAGTGATTCTAGAAAGGTAGCCTTAGCTCTAAGCTAATTTTACATTCATGTCTAACATAAATATTTTGACCCAATTATAAATATATTGTGTTTATACTTCCAAAGCATCATAACACAATTAATTAGTCTTATTTCAACATTAAGCTATATAATGATGCATCCAACACATAAAAGAACATAGCTTATGAGAAGTTCAAACTTACCTAAAAAGCTTGATGCAAAGATTCAATCTTCTTCTTTTTGTTGAAATGGTTGGAGAACTTCCAAGGTTTGCAAGCTTCACTCCAAGATTTAATCTTGATTCCAATGCTAGCAACCTTCACCTCAAGATCCAATCTTGATTTCTCATAGATGAAATGTTGTAGATGTAGGAAACAATTTTCCTTAACGCAGAGGAAGTTGCTAATGTGGGCAACGACTCCGGTGTGGACCTAAAAATTTTCTTTGTCTCATCCCAATGTTGTTTCTGAGTTCCTTCAACTCTTGGAAAATGGATTTTAATCCTTTGATGTAGATGAGTTCCTTGAAATCCAACGCTTGGATCATCCACCCGATCTTCCGAACTATGACTCGAAACCAACAAACCGAAGTGTGGGCTTCACTCACAAAGATCAAAACTAAACTTTTTAGAGAAGTATAAAATCAAACTCTAAACAATTTAGAGAATGAAGTTGTATTGTCACAAATTTGTGTTTAGCTTTTAGAATTTTCAAACACTCTCACAACAATTGTGAATGTTTGAACTCTCTCTCTTTTCTCTCTTTGCACTTGTGTGAATGAATGAAAATGATAACCCTTACAAATGAATGAAGATGGTAGAGATTATATTCTCTTATACAAGCTAATCACCTTTGTCATTAAGCATCTAATGCTTTCTTTCAATGGCAAACACATACATGTGAAGGCCATACCAAAACATAAGATGTCTTTAGCTAATGACAAAACCATTAGGTGTATACATGCCACCTGATAGACATAATAAGTTGGAGAGCATGGTAAGCCATATGGCTTTGTCTCCAAGGTAAATAAAAATCATTATCTTAATAATGATTTAATTATCTTCAATTATGTTGTAGTAATTATCTCATAATTATTACTAACTTGGTTATCTCATAATCAAGATTTGATTATCTTATAATCAAAGAATTATAGAAAACATTAAGTTAAACTAATTTAACATAGTTTTCATTTGTGACAAAAAAATATTATTAATCTCATTAATAATATATAAAAATAATGTGAGCATATTATTGGACAATATAATTATATTAGTTTTGCTATAGTTAATCGAGCTAGCACGGGAACCAAATGAACCTACGGTTTCGAGCTCTAATAATCCCGAAATATTAATTAAATTCTTTTAATCAAATATTACGAATTATTAATTTTACGTTATTCCACTAAAAATTCAAAGTTGAACTCTCGTAACCGTGGATGGAAAATAAAAGCTGAACAACTTCGGTGTCCATCAATATTGTCATTACATATGGATGTAGCCCTTCACGAATATCTCATAAAAAGAGTCGGGTCATAAGTCCGTTAAACCCCTCTAAATATTTTGTCTCTTAAGCACCATTGATTATATAATGAATAATTAATTCATAACAATTATAAATATTAAACTTTCTATTCGTAATAGAAGAATTGAGCGCTCAAAGTTTTCAAGTCCCAAATCAATTCTTAAGAGATATATTCTTCTGCTTCTCTTAAGAAGGATTGAATTCCATATATGTGTAAACCGTTCCCAGCTACACACCAAACCATATCCCAAAAATACGTAGTTATTGGACGGGAATGCTACACCAACCTCACCATAGTAAATCAAATGACATAACCTGTCATGTAGGAGTTCGTAATACACTCAGGATTAAGATCGAATCCATATATGACCATATAGTAGATAAAATAAATTTCTTCAGTTAACGGATATTAAAAGAAATTCATATTTATCTAAGTCCAGTCTTATATGATCTCACCATACAATGTGCCTCCATTCCCATGTCACTACATGAACGATCCCGGATCAAGGTCGTCATACAAGTATATAATAAACCGCAGCTATAGATAAACCACAAACAAAGTACCCTATTTGTTTGCCATTAACCATTTTGTTCTTCTTTGCAGCTTCTTGACTCATGGAGACACCTTGCTGAAGGTAGCTTCACCATGAGAGTTGGGACAGAGGATGCTATTTCAGCTAGAGCAGCGGGAGTTTCCACATTATACTTTAATAATTTTTTTATGTTTAAATGATGTGCTTTATATTCCTGATTTTCGCAGGAATTTTATTTATGTAACAGAACTAATGGAACATGATTTTTCTATTTCATTTGATAATAAATAAGTTATTATTAATAGAAATGGATTAAATATATGCATGAGAAACTCTGACAGTAATCTATTTGTATTAAGGCCGTTAATGCATGAATCTCTATTTAACACTGAAATATTTAATATGGAAAGATCTAAAACTAAACGGAAAAAGATTTCTCATAATGATACCTATTTATGGCACCTTAGACTTGGTCACATTAACTTTGACCAGATAGATATACTAATTAAGAACGGAGTTTTAAATCAGTTAAAATTCGGAACTTTACCTGTCCGCGATCTTGTCTAGAAGGCGAAATGACTAATAGACCTTTTACTGGAAAATGGATAAGAGACAAAGAAACATTTGAGCTAATACATTCGGACGTTTGCGGACTGATGAAAGTAAAAGCCCGAGGTGGTTATATATACTTCATCACTTTCATTGATGATTATTCTAGATATAGGTATGTTTACCTTATGCAGCACAAGTCATATACATTTGAAAAGTTCAAATAATATCGTGTTGAGGTTGAGAACCAGTTAGGTAAAAGCATCAAAATTCTACGATCAGATCGTGGAGGAGAATACCTTGATAGAGATTTTGAGGAATTCTTAGTTGAGCATGGAATTGTTTCACAGCTCACAGCGCTTGGAACACCACTACGAAATGGTGTTACAGAAAGGAGAAATCGGACCCGACTTGACATGATGATATCAATATTTAGTTATAGCACTATACCTAGTTCATTCTGGGGGTATGCATTGCAAACAACAATGTATATTCTGAATGTAGTTTCTTCTAAGTTTATTCCTAAGACTCCCTTAGAGTTGTGGAATGGTCATAAATCTAGTTTGTGACATTTTCGCATATGGGGGTGTCCAGCACATGTGCTAAAGAACAAGACTACTAAGTTGGAACCACGTTCACAGATGTACCTATTTGTAGGTTATCATAAGGAAACTAATGGTGGATTCTTTTATAGTCTAGAAGATAATAAAGTATTTGTGTCGACAAATGCTACATTTCTTGAGGAGGACTATATGAGAGAGTTCAAACCTCGAAGTAAAGTGTTACTTGAGGAGTTACTTGCTGGTACGACCAGTACATCATTGTCAAATGTTGACAAAGACATAACACCTTCTACATCTGAAAGTCAGATGCAAATTTATCAGGCTACCATACCACCTATGCGTAGTGAGTGGGTTGTAAGATAAACTGAACTCTATCTAGGAAATGGCGAGTTGCAAGTTGTTGCATCTTGTGATGGTATAGATGATCTGTTGACCTATCGTAGTGCAATGTAAGATACTGATAAAGAGGAATGGATCAAAGCCATGAACCTCGAGATGGAGTCTATGTACTCTAACTTAGTTTGGAAACTTATAGACCAACCCGATGGAGTAAAACCCGTAGGTTGCAAGTGGATCGACAAGATAAAAAGAGGAATATATGGGAAAATACAGACTTTCAAGGCTAGGCTAGTGGCAAAGGGTTATACCCAAAAAGAAAGGGTTGACTATAAAGAAACTTTCTCGCCAGTAGCCAAGCTAAAATCCATCAGGATTCTTCTTTCCATTATCGCATATTATGACTATGAGATTTGGTAAATGGACGTCAAGACTGCATTCTTGAATGACAATATTGATGAGATTATCTATATGGTACAACCAGAGGGGTTCATTACCCAAGTTCAATAGCTAAAAGTTTTGCAAGTTGCAAAGGTCCATTTATGGACTTAAGCAAGCATCTAGATCTTGGAATATAAGGTTTGATACTACGATCAAGTCTTATAACTTTTAGCATATTATCGATGAGCCTTGTGTCTACAAGCGCATCATTGATGGTATGATGGTTTTCCTTGTGTTATACATTGATGATATTTTAGTCATTGGGAATGATGTAAAGATATTATCGGATGTGAAAATCTGGATTCCAAAAACTAAACTTCTTATTGTTAGGGCGGATGTGGAATCCCTAGGATCGGATCGGTATTCCGTGCCGCGAAAATAGATCTAAACTTTGGATATCAAGCATCAGTATAATTTTAAATAATTTAATGAAATACTATATTCATTACAAGTGTATAGGAAAAAAACGAGGCTGAATCGAAGTCCGAAAACTCAAAAATGGGGAAAACAAAATTCAGCGCGCGTCGCAAGTACGTGTGCGCACTGTGCGTACTAAATATTTTTTTTTTTAATTTCATTTCAAATGCTTGTTCTTTCACAGAGAGCTTAAGGCAATATGGTTTTCAATCCTATTGCTTCTAACATTTCCTAAATATTTTCAGACCATCCAAAATTAATTTTAACATCAAAACCAACATCAACACATGTTATAGAATAAAGATCAAGTTTTTCAAAAATCAAATATTTTTACAAAAACATAAATTTATTCTAAATACGCACTTGCATAAAATTTTAATCCAAACACAAAACAAAATAAAATCCCACAATGAAGTGACTCGTGAACAATTCTAGGTCACCCAAAGGTGGTCAAGTGATTCTAGAATGGTTGCCTTAGCTCTAAGCTATTATCTAGAGTTGGAAACTCTAATTTTACATCCATGTCTAACATAAATATTTTGACCCAATTATAAATATATTGTATTTATACTTCCAAAGCATCATAACACAATTAATTAGTCTTATTTCAACATTAAGCTATATAATCATGCATCCAACACATAAAAGAACATAGCTTATGAGAAGTTCAAACTTACCTAAAAAGCTTGATGCAAAGATCCAATCTTCTTCTCTTTGTTGAAATGGTTGGAGAACTTCCAAGGTTTGCAAGCTTCACTCCAAATCTAATCTTGATTCCAATGCTAGCAACCTTCACCTCAAGATCCAATCTTGATTTCTCATAAATGAAATGTTGTAGATGTAGGAAACAGTTTTCCTTAACGCAGCGGAAGTTGCTAATGTGGGCACCAACTCCGGTATGGACCTTAAAATTTTCTTTGTCTTATCCCAATGTTGTTTATGAGTTCCTCCAACTCTTGGAAAATGGATTTTACTCCTTTGATGTAGATGAGTTCCCTTTGAAATCCAACTCTTGGATCGACCACCCAATCTTCTGAACTATGACTCGAAACCAACAAACCGAAGTGTGGGCTTCACTCACAAAGATCAAATCTAAACTTTTTAGAGAAGTATAAAATCAAACTCTAAACATTTTAGAGAATGAAGTTGTATTGTCACAAATTTGTTTTAGCTTTTAGATTTTTCAAACACTCTCACAACAATTGTGAATGTTTGAACTCTCTCTCTTTTCTCTCTTTGCATTTGTGTGAATGAATGAAAATGATAACCCTTACAAATGAATGAAGTTGTTAGAGATTATATTCTCTTATAAAAGCTAACCACCTTTGTCATTAAGCATCTAATGCTTTTTTTTCAATGGCAAACACATACATGTGAAGGCCATACCAAAACATAAGATGTCTTTAGCTAATGACAAAACCATTAGGTGTATACATGCCACCTGATAGACATAATAAGTTGGAGAGCATGGTAAGCCATATGGCTTTGTCTCCAAGGTAAATAAAAATTATTATCTTAATAATGATTTAATTATCTTCAATTATGTTGTAGTAATTATCTCATAATTATTACTAACTTGGTTATCTCATAATCAAGATTTGATTATCTTATAATCAAAGAATTCTAGAAAATATTAAGTTAAATTAATTTAACATAGTTTTCATTTCTGACAAAAAAATATTATTAATCTCATTAATAATATATAAAAATAATGTGAGCATATTATTGGACAATATAATTATATTAGTTTTGCTATAGTTAATCGAGCTAGCACGGGGACCAAATGAACCTACGGTTTCGATCTCCAATAATCCCGAAATATTAATTAAATTCTTTTAATCAAATATTATAAATTATTAATTTTGCGTTATTCCACTAAAAATTAGAAGTTGAACTCTCGTAACCGTAGATGGAAAATAAAAGCCGAACAACTTCGGTGTCCATCAATATAGTCATTACATATGGATGTAGCCCTTCACGAATATCTCATAAATAGAGTTGGGTCATAAGTCCATTAAACCCCTCTAAATATTTTGTCTCTTAAGCACCATTGATTCTATAATGAAAAATTAATTCATAACAATTATGAATATTAAACTTTCTATTCGTAATAGAAGAATTGAGCGCTCAAAATTTTCAAGTCCCAAATCAATTCTTAAGAGATATATTCTTATGCTTCTCGTACGAAGGATTGTATTCCATATCTGTGTACACCAACCTCACCATAGTAAATCAAAGGACATAGCCTGTCATGCAGGAGTTCGTAATACACTCAGGATTAAGATCAATCCATATATGACCATATAATAGATAAAATGAATTTCTTCAGTTAACGAATATTAATGAAATTCATATTTATCTAAGTCCAGTCTTATATGATCTCACCATACAATGTGCCTCCATTCCCATGTCACTACATGAACGATCCCGGATCAAGGTCGTCATACAAGTATATAATAAACCGCAGCTATAGATAAACCACAAACAAAGTACCCTATTTGTTTGCCACTAACAATGTTTGTTGTTCTTTGCAGCTTTTTGACTCATGGAGAGACCTTGCTGATGGTAGCTTCACCATGAGAGTTGGGACAGAGGATGCTGTTTCAGCTAGAGCAACGGGAGTTTCTACATTATACTTTAATAATAGTTATTTATGTTTAAATGATGTGCTTTATATTCCTGATTTTCGCAGCAATTTTATTTATGTAACAAAAATAATGGAACATGATTTTTCTATTTCATTCGATAACAAATCAATTATTATTAATAGAAATGGATTAAATATATGCACGGTAAACTCTGAGAGTAATCTATTTGTATTAAGGCCGTTAATGCATGAATCACTGTTTAACACTGAAATATTTAAGATGGAAAGATCTAAAACTAAACGGAAAAAGATTTCTCATAATGATACCTATTTATGGCACCTTAGACTTGGTCACATTAACTTTGACTGGATAGATAGACTAATTAAGAATGGATTTTTAAATCAGTTAAAATTCGGAACTTTACCTGTCTGCGAATCTTGTCTAGAAGGCAAAATGACTAAGATACCTTTTACTAGAAAAGGGATAAGATCCAAGAAAATTTGAGCTAATACATTCAGACGTTTGCAGACTGATGAATGTAAAAGCCCAAGGTGGTTATGTATACTTCATCACTTTCATTGACGATTATTCTAGATATAGGTATGTTTACCTTATGCAGCACAAGTCAGATACATTTGAAAAGTTCAAATAATATCGTGCTGAGGTTGAGAACCAGTTAGGTAAAAGCATCAAAATTCTACGATCAGATCATGGAGGAGAATACCTTGATAGAGATTTCGAGGAATTCTTAGTTGAGCATGGAATTGTTTCACAGCTCACAGCGCCTGGAACACCACTACTAAATGGTTTTACAGAAAGGAGAAATCGGACCCTACTAGACATGATGAGATCAATGTTTAGTTATAGCACTTTACCTAGTTCATTCTGGGGGTATGCATTGCAAACAACAATGTATATTCTGAATGTAGTTTCTTCTAAGTTTATTCCTAAGACTCCCTTAGAGTTGTGGAATGGTCATAAATCTAGTTTGTGACATTTTCGCATATGTGGGTGTCCAGCACATGTGCTAAAGAACAAGACAACTAAGTTGGAACCACGTTCACATATGTGCATATTTGTAGGTTATCCTAAGGAAACTAATGATGGATTCTTTTATAGTCTAGAAGATAATAAAGTGTTTGTGTCGATAAATGCTACATTTCTTGAGGAGGACTATATGAGAGAGTTCAAACCTTGAAGTAAAATGTTACTTGAGGAGTTACTTGCTGGTACGACCAGTACATCATTGTCAAATGTTGACAAAGACATAACACCTTCTACATCTGAAAGTCAGATGCAAATTTATCAGGATACCATACCACCTAGATGTAGTGGGAGGGTTGTACTATAAACTGAACGCTATCTAGGAAATAGTGAGGTGCAAGTTGTTGCATCTTTTGATGGTATAGATGATCAGTTGACCTATCGTAGTGTAGTGAAAGATACTGATAAAGAGGAATGGATCAAAGCCATGAACCTCGAGTTGGAGTCTATGTACTCTAACTTAGTCTGGGAACTTATAGACCAACCTGATGGAGTAAAACCCGTAGGTTGCAAGTGGATCTACAAGATAATAAGAGGAATATATGGGAAAGTACAGACTTTCAAGGCTAGGCTAGTGGTAAAGGGTTATACCCAAAACGAAAGGGTTGACTATGGAGAAACTTTCTCGCCAGTAGCCAAGCTAAAATCCATCAGGATTCTTCTTTCCATTGCCGCATATTATGACTATGAGATTTGGTAAATGGACGTCAAGACTGCATTCTTGAATGAAAATCTTGGTGGGATTATCTATATGGTAGAACCAGAGGGGTTCATTACCCAAGTTCAATAGCAAAAAGTTTACAAGTTGCAAAGGTCCATTTATGGAGTTAAGCAAGCATCTAGATCTTGGAATATAAGGTTTGATACTACGATCAAGGCTTATAACTTTTAGCATAACATCGATGAGCCCTGTGTCTAGAAGCGCATCATTGATGGTATGATGGTTTTCCTTGTGTTATACGTATTTTAGTCATTGGGAATGATGTAAAGATATTATCGGATGTGAAAATCTGGCTAGCTAACTAATTCCAAATAAAATATTTGGGAGAGGCAAGTTATGTACTTGGGATCCAGATCATTCGGGATCGCAATAAATGACTGTTAGCAATGTCTCAAGTAACCTATATCAACAAGATTCTTGTGTGATTTGGTATGCAGAATTCCAAGAAAGCTAATTTACCTTTCAAGCATGGAATTCATTTGTCTTAGGAACAGTCTCCTAAGACACCTCAAGCAGTTGAGGAGATGAGACATATTCCATATGCTTCAGCAAATGGAAGTCTTATGTATGCTATGTTATGTACAACACCGGACATATGTTTTACAATGAGAGTAGTCAGTGGGTTTCAATCCAACCCAGGATTAGATCATTGGGTAGCGATGAAATATATTCTCAAGTATCTTCGGAGAACGAGAAATTATATGCTTGTATATACAAGTCATGATATGATTCTGAGAGGATATACTGACTCTGATTTTCAGACGGATGTCGATTCTAGGAAATCAACATCTGGACCAGTGTTCACCATAGGTGGTGGGGCTATAGTATGAAAGAGCATAAAGCAATCTTGCATTGCTGACTCCACCATGGAGGCTGAATATGTAGCAGCTTGTGAAGCAACTAAGGAAGCAGTCTGACTCCGTACGTTCTTGGCAGATCTAGAAGTTGTTCCAGATATGGATAAACTACTCACACTTTATTGCGATAACAGTGGTGCAGTGGCGAACTCCAAAGAACCAAGAAGCCACAATAGGGGTAAGAATATTGAGAGGAAATATCATCTCATCAGAGAGATAGTACATAGAAGAGATATCGTTGTCATGCAGATTCCATCCGCAGACAACCTAGCTTATCCGTTTACAAAGACCTTATTGGCTAAAGTGTTTGAAGGTCACCTAAAGGGTTTAGGATTACATGACATGTCCCATTTGCTCTAGTCCAAGTGGGAGATTGTAGGGATTTATGTCCTAGAGCTTCATGTATTATAAACGTAATTATTATTGTAATAATAATAATAATTCATTATTCATTTTATTAAAGTTATTTGATTGATATTACATATTGTCCAATTGTCTTGTTTACCTTGATTATTCTTATACTTTCAGACTTAGTATATGTTTGATGCACAAGAGGATTTAAGTCTGGAGTTACTTTAAAACCTTATTTAAGCAGGGATATTCCTCTAGGAAGTATTGTTCTACATCATAGCAGAACAATTCAATTATACCTTCAAAAAATATAACTTAACTTAACTATTAAATTTTCGTTACGTTTCCCGTTAGCGTAGAACCGAAAAGTCAAGAACATATAGATTACGAGCATGTGCAAACATCAAAATTGGATTATATATCATATATCAAGCATGATTAATGTAATGGAGAAGGATCAGACCTGCTAGTGATGAGTGGTATTTATATCACTATTTCCCACTCATTTAACTTAATATTTTGTATAGTTTCTTGAGTTTTATGAACGTTTTGATGTATTTTGTGTTATTTTGCAGATAAATAAAGTTTCAGGACATTCTGGAGCTGTTTTGGGGCAAAATGGACAAAATTGGACAAAAAGGGCAAAATCGTCATTTCAGCGTCGCGACGCTGAAGCCTTGCGCGTCGCGACGCCCAACGTGCGCCGAATCTGCTAAAATGCGCCGGGTCAACAAATCAGAATCTGAGAAAAGTTTGACTTTGCTAACGTGCGCCGTGCCACGTGTCACCATCACAACGGAGATGCTAAAATGCGCCGTGCCACGTGTCGAAATCTTATTGCTTGGACGGCCACCGCCCCACGTGTCGCCACATCATCTTCCACATCAGCAGTCACGTCAGCAAGTCACCGAGTCAACATGCCACGTCATCATCATCAGCCAATCACAGCGCGACACGTGTCGAAATCTTATTCGTCTGACGGCCGCCGCCCCACGTGTCGCCACGTCGCCTTCCACATCATCAAAGTGACGCAAGCAATGACGTCATGAACAGTTGACACGTTAGCGTGACGCAAGCAATGACGTCATGAACAGTGCCACGTCATCGGATAAGATTCTGAGCCGACCAACCAGCGCGTGACACGTGTCGAACTGTACCCAGCGTCGCGACGCTAGTGCAATTTGGGCGTCGCGACGCTGGACCCTTACTCGAGCCTATAAATAGAGATCGAATTTTCAGTTTTCAGTGTACCATTTTCTCTCACTTCTTAGTTCTAAATTGAGAGCTTCTCTCTCTAGAATATTTTAGTTTAAGTTTGTAAATATTTTTAATTACTTTTTAATAGTAATAGTAATTTTACTTTCTTACTTCTTACAATTTTTACTATTTACTATGTAGGTAACTTTTCACCACCGCTAAGGTAAAAAGGTAATTCTTTTACTATTGCTATTTAGATTAATCTCCCTAAAATATAATATATAAACTATTTATAACCGGACTTAATAAGGTTACCGCCAGATTGGTCGGTTGGTTATTAAATAATTATTCCGCCTTTATGGCTGGTTAATTTTTGTTCCGCCTTTATGGCTGTATATTTATGTTCCGCCTTTATGGCTGGTTTAATAACAAATATTACCGCCTTTATGGCTGGTTGATAAAATATCACAAGTATATATTATATTTTATGGAGATTTCTAATTAGTATTTAGTAGAAGTTAATTCCTTTTTCCTTAGCATTTTATTTATTTTTCTGCATTTACTTTTTAGTAATTTTTATCTTTGTTTTACTAGTCCTAACTATGTGTTGTAACTAAGTTAGTATTCTAGGGTGTGATGATTTCTAATATCACCGGATTTAAAAAGGGTTAGATTATAGTTTAGGTAATTAAAGAGTTATTTGTTGAGTCATAATCTTAATGCTTTTTATTAACTGATCACTAATAAAATTGATTAGGTAAACTTAAAATGAACTAGACATAGGGATTTTAAGTTTAAGACTTTAGTCTCAACAACCCACGATCTTCCTTAAGGATAGATAAACCTTTAATAGATTTCCTTACATGATAGGAATATACCTGTCGGGCGGGGGTAGTCATAATTGGAACTTATCTTAATGAATCTAGGTAATTTAATTGACATAGACATATGGTTCAATTGGATTATACTAGGTATTTGTAAATGAATGATCATTCGGAGAGGCTTTTACATAATTTAGTGTTCCAGATTAATAATTCAATAATTTACCCAACTATGATTTAACTACTTCATCTTTTAATTGATATTAGAAAGATTCACAACCCTAGATCTTTAAGTCTTTTTATTTTCCTTAGTATTTTCTTTTGTCTTTTTATTTATTTATTTATTTAGCAACTCTACAAATCAAATCACTTCAAGCAATCAATTCCATTCTCCCTATAATTAGATATCTGTAAATAAATAGTATCAAAAATTAATAACAACAGTAGGAATTAAGTCCTCGTGGGATCGATATTTTTATACTACTTGAACGATACGTGCGCTTGCGTTATATGTGTGTGTTTACGCCGGTCAAGTTTTTGGCGCCGTTGGCGGGGACTTATTTTTCTTGAGTTGTTAATTTTGAAACTATCAAATTTACTTATACCTAATTTTCTTTCTTTTATTTTGTAATTTTTATTTCTTTTGTTTTCAGGTGATTAAAAAATGGAACATTTTGAAAAATTACAAGCTTTACTAGAAGAAGATACACCCCAAATCTGGGAGAAACAGTCCGGTTTTCTGAGGCCTGTTGTTCAGCCAAACGAATATCACTGGATGCCAAATCAAGCAATACTACATTTGCTCAACAGAATGAAATGGGGAGATGTGTAATTTGTGATGGTAACCACCCGAGCGATCAATGTATTTACCTTTCAGAGTGGCAGAATTTTTGGAATCAACCAAGGTACGAAGAATCATCACATTTTCCATCTTATCCACCATCTTCCTTTGATCCTTATCAAGAACCAGATCCATCAGAGGAAGATCAATTGATTGACATGTTCAAAGAACAAGCAGTTCAATTTGATGCACAAATTCAGAGTAATGCAGGATCTATACAGAGAATGACAGATCAGATCAGACAATTAATAGAAAACCAGAGCTATATACCTCAAGAATCATTTTCAGATGAAGCCTCAGAGTACCAAACATTTCACGATGACACTTTAGCAAAAGAGGAGGCTGAGGAGAATCAAGAACAGAGGTATCAGTTCAGGAACCCGAACCGACAAAGTCTCGATTTGATTTCTTATCAGATTCTGATGAGGATGAAGCTGAAATATTTGTTTTGTACCAAATGCATCAAAATTGAGGATGAATTCTGTATCCTCAAAATGAAGATCTAGGAGATTCCATTGCACAAATGTTTGAAGAAGATCTACCTGAGCCAATCATTTCAAACAGATCAGAGGATGAAGACCTAAAATCTGACATTTTTTCATCCTCAGGTTGAAAATTTTGAAACATGTATTTCACAGATGACAGATGAAGAGCTGAATGCAGAAATTTTCAAATACATCTGTGAAGAAAAGATGGAGCAAGAACAGAGCAAATGGAGGAGCAAATGTCTGACCTTAATAAGATCCAGAACATTCAGGAAAAACATCGCTGTTTTTGGGAGTACAAACCAAAGAAATCACTCAGAAGTTTGACAGAATGGAACTTCCATTCCAAGTCAAGCACCATACGAGACCTCCTGACTTTCTTTCTTTCTTTTCAGGAACCAATGGAGCAACAAAGATCAAAAAGGTGGCACGAGCACTGAATGAGACAAAATTCTTTTTGCCACTTTACCGTTGGAAGAGACCCTTCAAAAGCAACGCTCACGGGATTGTCTTTAATAGGACATCCAAAACGACGCTGAAATCGCCTTGACAGATGAATTTCAGTCACGTCTGGCTGAAGACGAAAAATTTAGCGCTAGCAGGGAGGCAACCCATGCAATTTGTTGTAATTTATGTTTTCATATTTTGTGTATTGTGTGAACTTTTTAAATATTGTGTGTTATTTTTGTAGGGAAAAGCATAAACGGAGCATTTTAAGACAGAAGGAATTGTGTTTTGGCAATTAAAGAGGAGAAGAAGAAAACAATTCATTAACGATGGCTGATAAGGAATGAAATCTTAAGACGCATCCTAATGGATATTATACCAAACAAGTGGCGTATTGCGTACACAATTCCGTTGTCTTAATTATTGCTTTGATTCACTTTTCTGTTGTAATTATCTTTATTTTCGTAGACAGGATCCAGACTTTTTGACCTTTCACGATTTCTTTTGTTGTTTAGCTAACAATCGTCCTCTGGAAGATACTTGTGCTATTATTGTATTCACCCTTTTCAGGTACTATAAATTCAGCCCGTCATTGCACTTTTGAAGACATCCTGATTTGAGAAAGAAATATATAAAAAATGGAAGCCACTTCAAGAAGACGAGTTGAGAATATTTGTGTGTTTTGCGGTAGTACTGTTGGTACTAAACCACAATACATAGAGGCAGCACAGGAATTGGGTCGAGTCTTAGCAGCAAGGATTATGCACCTAATATATGGCGGATGTAATCTTGGACTTATGGGGATCGTTTCAAAGGCCGTACAAGAAGGAGGCAGTCATGTTTTGGGAATCATCCCAAAACCCTTGGCAGAGGCAAATCTTATTGGATCAACAAACGGAGAGGAACTGATCGTGCCAGGTATGTCTGAACGACTGGTGTAGAAATGATTAACCGTTCTGATGCTTTTATTGCTTTGCCAGGTGGCTTAGGCACATTGGAGGAAATTTTTATTGTACTATCTTGGGCGAACCTGAACATACACCAGAAACCGCTGGATGACTACTCAACGTTGATGGATTTTATGATTTTCTTTGTGTGTTTCTTGATGATGCTCGGAGAAATGGGTTCGTGTCAAAACCTATGAAAGAACTCCTATTCACTGCCAGAACTGCACCGGATCTAATTGATCAACTCATAGCCTTTGAACCACAAGTTGACCCTATCATTTCAAAGATAAAATGGTCCGAGGACGATCATGGTAAGAAGCTTCGAATAAATCTGGATCTTAACCTTTAATTTCCTGTAGAATTTCAGCTAACCAGGTACGATTTTCTAAACTCTTCTTCTACTGTTTAAGACATTGGGGACAATGTCTCATTTAGGTTTGGGGGTGAGGAATAGTTAATAGTACTTGTTTGTATTGTGTTTTTATTTTTAGTCCATAAATTTTTTCGAAAAATACAAAAAAATTTAAAAAAAAAAAATTAATAAAAACAAAGGGCATATTTAAAGCTAGGTGATGGTTGGTGTCTTCCTTCACTCACTACCTTTTTATAAGGAAAAGCTGTGGAGGCACCTAGATAATCATTCACTTGTAGCGTGTTGTGACAGACTAGTTTGGAGGACTCGTTGTTTATTCCTGACAACAAGCGATAAGAGCCTAAGGGGCTAGGGTACTTAAGTGAGCCTCGCTCCACCTTCCCTCTGGGGAATCTACAACGGGAAGTCCATTCGACAGTTAGTCACACACCATAAACTGAGCCTTTGATTAAACTTCTAAAAAAATGTAAATTATAATTATATGACCAGTAGAAATGTTTTGTTGTTATGTTGACTAAAAAGATGAAATTGGTAAGAAATAGCTGTGTAAGGAATTCCCACTCCTGAGACGTATTTCAAACCTAATTCAAAACAAGTTAATTTTTGTTTATTCACTTTTGAATTATTAAATTTGTAAATTCTCCATAAAACTGATTAAAATGAATCTTCATATACTTAGTTAGCAAATATTATCAACATACATGGAAACATACAGACATGAGCTGTAATTGAAAAGTTTGTAATATTCCGTGCTCTAGTTCATTTGGAGGAAACATCTAAAAAAATAGTGAATTGGAAAAAAAAAAAAAAAAAACATCTGAGATCCGAGTTATTAAGTCTGTAAGGGTATTTTAATACCTAGTGCCCTAAAACCAACTGGTTTGGGAGTCATTGGCCCAAAGCTCGTTACATGGATCAAAAATGATGAAAAATTTATATATATGTATATATATCTGAAGTCTGAGTAATTAAGTCCTTAGGGGTGTCTTAACACCTGATGCCCTAAAGCCAACTGGTTTGGGAGTCACCGACCTAAAGCTCGCTACATAGATGGATATTGTATATAAATAAAAAATAGAGAAAAAATCAAAGAAAAAATCAGAAAAATCAGAAAATTTATTCCATTACTATAAAAAGATGTGAATTCTGATAAAACTTTAGAACAAAAATATTACTCTCTTATCAACTGCACTTATGACCGTTGTGGGCAAAAATGAGTTGTTTAATATTTTGTTGGCTGTGTATATGAAGAATGGTAAAAATAATCGGAGAATTTACTTATTCAGTAATTTAGAGTGAAATGAAACAACTAGTAACTTGGAGTAGAAGTTTCACCTGATTAGTCACTAACATCTTTATTCTCTTTTCGCTTGTCTTTTTGCTTTTGTGTGCATTGTTTCACTACCTTTTTACTTTTATAAAATGTTTGTGGGTATCATTGCTGTAAACCTTCACGAGACTACAACTCGTCCACTAGGGACACCTAGGGGTTTAAAGGCTTGTTGCATATGCTAAATGCAACCGTGATCCCTACGAAAGTGGCTTAGTTAAATGTTATTTTTATGTTATTTTATTTTATATTTTGCTCGAGGACTAGCAAAATGTTAGGTTTGGGGGTGTGATGAGTGGTTTTATATCACTATTTCCCACTCATTTAATAATATTTTGTATAATTCTTGAGTTTTTGAACGTTTTGATGTATTTTGTGTTATTTTGCAGATAAATAAAGTTCCAGGACATTCTGGAGCTGTGTTTGGGGGCAAAATGGACAAAATTGGACAAAAAGGGCAAAATCGTCATTTCAGCGTCGCGACGCTGAAGCCTTGCGCGTCGCGACGCCCAACGTGTGCCGAATCTGCTAAAATGCGCTGGGTCAACAATCAGAATCTGAGAAAAGTTTGACTTTGCTAACGTGCGCCGTGCCACGTGTCACCATCACAACGGAGATGCTAAAATGCGCCGTGCCACGTGTCGAAATCTTATTGTTGGACGGCCACCGCCCCACGTGTCGCCACATCATCTTCCACATCAGCAGCCACGTCAGCAAGTCAACCGAGTCAACATGCCACGTCATCATCAGCCAATCACAGCGCGACACGTGTCGAAATCTTATTCGTCTGACGGCCGCCGCCCCACGTGTCGCCACGTCGCCTTCCACATCATCAAAGTGATGCAAGCAATGACGTCATGAACAGTTGACACGTTAGCGTGACGCAAGCAATGACGTCATGAACAGTGCCACGTCATCGGATAAGATTCTGAGCCGACCAACCAGCGCGTGACACGTGTCGAACTGTACCCAGCGTCGCGACGCTAGTGCAATTTGGGCGTCGCGACGCTGGACCCTTACTCGAGCCTATAAATAGAGATCGAATTTTCAGTTTTCAGTGTACCATTTTCTCTCACTTCTTAGTTCTAAATTGAGAGCTTCTCTCTCTAGAATATTTTAGTTTAAGTTTTGTAAATATTTTTAATTACTTTTTAATAGTAATAGTAATTTTACTTTCTTACTTCTTACAATTTTTACTATTTACTATGTGTAGGTAACTTTTCACCGCTAAGGTAAAAAGGTAATTCTTTTACTATTGCTATTTAGATTAATCTCCCTAAAATATAATATATAAACTATTTATACCGGACTTAATAAGGTTACCGCCAGATTGGTCGGTTGGTTATTAAATAATTATTCCGCCTTTATGGCTGGTTATTTTTGTTCCGCCTTTATGGCTGGTATATTTCTGTTCCGCCTTTATGGCTGGTTTAATAACAAATATTACCGCCTTTATGGCTGGTTGATAAAATTATCACAAGTATATATATATATTTATGGGAGATTTCTAATTAGTATTTAGTAGAAGTTAATTCCTTTTTCCTTAGCATTTTATTTATTTTTCTGCATTTACTTTTTAGTAATTTTTATCTTTGTTTTACTAGTCCTAACTATGTGTTGTAACTAAGTTAGTATTCTAGGGTGTGATGATTTCTAATATCACCGGATTTAAAAAGGGTTAGATTATAGTTTAGGTAATTAAAGAGTTATTTGTTGAGTCATAATCTTAATGCTTTTTATTAACTGATCACTAATAAAATTGATTAGGTAAACTTAAAATGAACTAGACATAGGATTTTAAGTTTAAGACTTTAGTCTCAACAACCCACGATCTTCCTTAAGGATAGATAAACCTTTATAGATTTCCTTACAGGATAGGATATACCTGTCGGGCAGGGGTAGTCATAATTGGAAATTAATCTTAATGAATCTAGGTAATTTAATTGACATAGACATATGGTTCAATTGGATTATACTAGGTATTTGTAAATGATCATTCGGAAGAGGCTTTTACATAATTTAGTGTTCCAGATTAATAATTCAATAATTTACCCAACTATGATTAACTACTTCATCTTTTAATTGATATTAGAAAGATTCACAACCCTAGATCTTTAAGTCTTTTTATTTTCCTTAGTATTTTCTTCTGTCTTTTTATTTATTTATTTATTTAGCAACTCTACAAATCAAATCACTTCAAGCAATCAATTCCCTTCTCCCTATAATTAGATATCTGTAAATAAATAGTATCAAAAATTAATAACAACAGTAGGAATTAAGTCCTCGTGGGATCGATATTTTTATACTACTTGAACGATACATGTGCTTGTGTTTACGTGTGTTGTTTACGCCGGTCACTATGATACCATTTTTGTTGGGGTTTTTGGGCAAAGGGCGCGGCAGAAGCGTTGTTTGGGCGAAATCGTAATTTTAAAACCTTTTTTTTTAAAAACAATTACCGAATAAATTATTCAATATCCAATATGAATAATTTATTCATATTTCACCTAAACATATTTATTCAATATCAAATAACGATATAAATAACTAAGATCTTCGTGAAACTTTTACGAAAACGTTTTTATGCAAAATGGCATAAAACACATTTTTGACCGAACCGACTACCCAATGCACATGAGAGTTGCCCAGGTCAGCCCCAATAGTGCTAGGGCAGTTCATGGGCTGTCCGAACAGTAACCAATTCACTGTTTGGGCAGCCGTCACCGGTTGGCTCAAAAGTCATCCGGTAATGCCGTTTTTCACCGTTTTCGCTTATTTCAACTCCGAAACAATTTCCGGCAATTGTTTCAACACCCAAAACACATCCAACATATTTATATGACATTATTTTCATCACCATATGAACAATATTTTCAGATAGCAAAAATATCAAATTTTCATGCTGAAAATCTAATTTTTCAACATTAATCTAATTAATCTTAATACCAATCAAAGTCACCACAAATGAACCACCATGAACAATTCTAGTCATTACAGGAGTGTTCATAATACTCTAGAATGGCAACATATCATCAAATGACCAAATTGAATAAACATTACAATAATATTATCCAATCCTACTTCACACATGCTTAACACTTCCAAATCCATCTTCCAATGCTAAAAGCCCCAATCTAAGAAAAGAAGAAACCCTAGGATCTAAGTAGATCATCAAGAAACAAGAAACATATTTTCTAAGCCTAGGGATTAGTAGAATTACCTTTAATCCTCTAATTCCTTATTTATTTTTTCTTGATTTTCTTCTTTCTCCATCTTGAATCATCAAGAAATATTTGGAGGTGTTTTTAGAAGATGATTTTCGGCCATGCTTCCATTGGAAGCCAAAAGAAATTTTTTTTAATTTAAAAATGGTAGTGATCGACTCACTAGGGGAAAAATGGTCAATTTTTATAATTTAATCTAATTAAATATAATTAAACTTTATGTTAACAAATCATATTTGCACACCTAAAGTTTAATTAAAGCATGCCACATGTAACCAATTATAATTAAACATTTATTATAACTATTATAAAAAAAATTCATTTAATTATTTAAATATTTAACATTTAAATATCTAAATAATTATTAATATAATTGTTATTATATATGTATTTTTATTTACATTAAATAACAAATACATATATTTATGGCATGTGTCAAAGTCTCATTTGACAATTAATTAATGTGTATATAATCAAATTATGTATCAAATACAAATACACAATAATTACGATTGACCAAAAATGCCCCTATGCATGTGTTTTTCGTTTAACCATTTAATGATTCGAATTAACTCATTTAATCCGATTAAGTATTATGAATAATCTGTATTATTCATAACGTGTTTCCCAAGTGCTCAACGAGTACACTTCATATAGTGGGACTCTCTAAGTTTAAGTTTATCCGTCACGAAATCCAATTTCGTTTCCATAATTCACCCAGTCATGAATTATGACGACCACAGATAATCTCGATAACTATGCAAGTCGAGGTCATTGTATACGTATAATCCCTCCGTCACAGGCTATCCATATTATACTTGAAAAATAGATAAAAATGTCAAATCCTTTTGGTATAATATAGTCGACTTTCAAATTTAAGTTCTCTAAATAACACTCGAAACATGCTTCCGAGTTATACCACGGTCATGGATTTACTAGATCGCAAACAAGTGTAGGATGCCTATGCCCTGTACACAGGACTGACGGATTCTATCTTGATACGCACAAGATATCATGAGCATCAGTCCACACCCAACGAACATGCGGAGGTCTGATCTAAATAGATCGGTGATACGACTTCCATCAAAGTGTGAAGGATAACTAATATATCCACAGTGATATCTGAAGTCGAAGGACCACTATGCTCGCTCAACTCGGGAAGATTCCTATTGACGTTGGTGTACCATCTCTTAGGAAATCTTTAGTGAGTCGTCAGTGTTTATCAAATAAACTCCTACATGTCTATACGAGTCTCCCGAGCTCATGGTTCATTAAGATAAACCATCGGACCAAGTCACGATATACGACATGTACTAGTCTCAGCGGATTTTACTAACCGACCATTGTTAGTAAATCTTGATGTAGACAACAGAACTTGAGGACGCTGTTCCAGGCTCGCGGCCTAGTTGGGAGTACGGAGTAGCCCGCGGGGGAACTAAACCGGAGAAATAACATGGAGTCGCCACCCGGTGTGAACCGGGAAAATGGTTTAAGGCCGCACTCACCCCTCGCAAGGGAAGACCTCAAACCGTTGCGTTCGGAATGGTCCCTTACTTATGTCACTTGTAACGATATGATTTGTGCAATAAACTAACCGAATCTATGCAACATACATGCTCAAAGATGACTTAGATCAAGTTCTCATTCATGAAAGTAAATCCTACATCTAAGTTCGCATGCTTCGAAAGTAAGTCATTGTAACGGCAAGCATACAATATCACATAACGAGCATGTTGAATCATCCAACTCAAAGAACAAATAAAGATTGCTTCAACATAAACATAAACTAAACTACTAATGCGAAATTAAAGAACTAAATCATGCATAAGGAAGTAACATAATCATGCTTAAAATAAGCAAAAACTAGACTAAATCATACTTTAATAATAAATAACGTACTAGCAACCTAATCATGCTCGAATACAAAGTTTGGATGAAACGAAATACGTGTGTCTCTTAAGTAGTACGTGGCATTGTATCCCAAGTGCAAACCGTAATACCGTCTATTCGGATTCGGCTACGGAATTTACGTCAGGGTTTCCATCCGATATACCACAAAAGAGAACACACATTCCGTTAACCCGGAATTCACATCATGCATCAACAAACGACTCTCATGCTATAATATATAAAAATAAATAAAAAAAATGAAGAAAAATAATAATGAAGGTGCCCTCAGGTCTAACCACTTTTGTCGTCTCCCGAAAGCGCGTTACACGGCCGTCGGAAGGTTGATATTCCGCAACTTTCCTGGTTTGCTGTTTGGGCTGCTGTTTTCACTCCGTCTCTCTGCTGTTTGTGTTGTATTTTCTTGTCACTATTTTTTGGTAATTTTGGGACTGTTTTATGGGTTATTTGGACTGGTTTGGGCTGCGGTTTTAGAAGGGTTTATGCGGCTATAGATGAAGTGGTCTTTGTAGGCGTGAACAAGGGTGCAGGTCAGAGGGTTGGTTGCGTTGAATGGGACTGGTCAGGGCGTGATGAAGGCTATGGCTGATGCATTGAGTGGCAGTGGCTTTGTGCGTGAAGAGGCTGGCTGATGCGTGAATGGGTGGTGGAAGCTATGTGGCTAGGCGTGAATGGGGTATTTTTTTTGCGTGAGTGGATGGGCTAATGCGTGAATGGGTGAATTGAGTTAGGGTTTGTGGTTAGGTGTGATGAAGGCTGTGGCTGATGCGTTGAGTGGCAGTGGCTTTGTGCGGAAATTGGGAGAAAGCTTGGGAGTCTATTGGCGTGAGTGTGCTAGGCTATTCTCTTGGTGTTTTTTTGTGTGAATGAGCTAGGGCTCTAATATGTTGGTGAATGGTTCTTTTTATAGGCAAAGGGATAGGGGCTTTCCTTGTTTGAGAAGGAGAAGGATTTGTGCATTAAAGGAAATATCTTTTAATTTAGTATGTGATAAGGAAATCTTTTAATTAGGGAAGTGATTTGATTTATTTTGATTTATTCTCTTTAGTTAGGGATATGATTTAGTTTAATTAGGCAAGGGATCCATGTGATTTCTTTAATTTAGGAAGTGGATTTGGCTTGATTTATGCATGTGTTAAATGTGATTTTTTTTATTTAGGGTGGCTATGGGCGTGTGGCTTAGAGTGATTTGGGCTTGGGTGTTTTGTTTGGTGTATGTGTGGGCTTGGTGTGTGTCTTGCGGGGGTTTGGGCTAAGGATGTGTTTTAAAATGGAGGTCCAACAAACGAACCCGCAGCTACTCAAGCGAATTAAATCCAACAGAAATGTCAATTCTTGACTCTTTCCTTCCGACGTCCGTTTCCCGGGGCTTCCATAATTAAAGAGGTAGTGTCCCTATGTGAGACTCATAATCGGGACTTATATGCAAAAATACAGTGCCTACAGTCACCCCCACTTTGATGGGACTTGTACAATGTGTGACAATGACAATCCTATCAAAGTTATGCAATGCATTTTTACTTACCTGGTTCGCCAGCTGCCACCTGACTTGCCTGTTGCTATGAAATGAATTGATGATGTGCCATTCATGGCGTGTTAAACCTTGTACTTAGAGTGTCGCGGTAGTCCACAATAGTCCACGATAGTCCACAATAGTCCACGATAGTCCACGATAGTCTGGCGTGCTAAACCCCGTACATAGGGTGCCGCAGTGATGTCTCCATACCTGGAGTGCCGTACCTGGCATGCTAAACCCCATACCCGAGGTGTCGTGGTTGCGTCTCCATACCCGGAGTGTCGCAGTAGTGTCTCCATACCCGGAGTGCCGTACCTGGCAAGCTAAACCCCATACCCGAGGTGTCGCGGTTGCGTCTCCATACCTAGAGTGTCGCAGTGATATCTCCATACCCGGAGTGCCGTACTTGGCAAGCTAAACCCCATACCCGAGGTGTCACAGTTGCGTCTCCATATCTAGAGTGTCGCAGTGATATCTCCATACCCGGAGTGCCGTACCTGACAAAACTGATACTGATGTCTCCATACCCGGCAGAACTGATGGTGTATCTCCATACCCGGAGTGCCATGCCCGACAGAACTGATGTTGTATCTCCATACCCGGTAGAACTGATGTTGTATATCCATACCCGGAGTGCCATACCTGGCAGAACTGATGCTGTATCTCCATACCCGGAGTGTCATACCCGGCAGAATTGATGTTGTATCTCCATACCCGGAGTGCCATACCTGGCAGAACTGATACTAGTAATGATGTGGGCCTCACCCCTAGAGTGCCATACTCGGCGACACTAATAATGATGTGGACCTCACCCCCAGAGTGTCATACCCGACGACACTAATAATGATGTGGGCCTCACCCCTAGAATGCCATACCCGGAAAGGCTGATACTAGCGATGTGGGCCTTGCCCCCAGAGTGCCATACCCGGCGACACTAATAATGAAATGGGCCTCGCCCCTAGAGTCCCATTCCCGGCAAGATTGATACTGATAATGATGTGGGCCTCGCCCCCAGAGTGCCATACCCGGCAAGACTGATACTAGCGATGTGGGCCTCGCCCTCAGAGTGCCATACCTGGCAAGGCTGATACTGATAATGTGATGGTTCGTTCTCGAACCATGCTGTGAGGTGGTCCATTCCCGAACCGTTACTGTGTGAGGTGGTCCATTCCTGAACCGTTATTGTGAGGTGGTCCATTCCCGAACCTAGCTCCATTCTTAGAGTGCCATTCTCGTCTTGTTCATTCCCGAACCATGCTCCATTCTCGGAGTGCCATTCCCGTCTTGTTCATTCTCGAACCGTGCTCCATTCTCGGAGTGTCATTCTCGGCTTATTCATTCTCGAACTATGCTCCATTCTTGGAGTGCCATTCCCGGCTTGTTCATTCCCGAACTATGTTTCCATTCTCGGAGTGCCATTTCTGGCTCGTTCATTCTCGAACTGTGCTACATTCTTGGAGTGCCATTCCCGGCTTGTTCATTCTCGAAGTGTGCTGATGATGCAGTGGGCCCTTGACCCTGGGACGCATCCCTGAACTGTAATCGACAACGGGGGTGCCTCAACATTAGGACGCATTCCAATACCGCTGACAATGTGGGTCTCGCCCTCAAACTGATGATGTAGTGGGTCCTCGACCCTGGGACGCATCTCGGAACTACAACTGATGATGTAGTGGGCCCTCGACCCTAGGACGCATCCCGGAACTGCAACCGACAATTGGGGCCTCGACCCTGGGACACATCCCAATACCGTTGACAATGTTGGCCTCACCCTCAAACTGATGATGTAGTGGGTCCTCGACCCTAAACTGATACTGATGTGGGCCTCGCCCAGGACCGGTGCTAATGTGGGCCTCACTCATAGACTGATACCGATATGGGCCTCGCCCCCATGCTGATACTGATGTGGGCCTCGCCCCAAACTGATACTGATATGGGCTTCGCCCCAAACTGATACTGATATGGGTCTCGCCCCAAAATGATACTGATATGGGCCTCACCCTCAAACTGATGATGTAGTGGGTCTCCGACCTTAAACTGATACTGATGTGGGCCTCGCCCCGGACCGGTGCTGATGTGGACCTCGCCCCTAGACTGATACCGATATGGGCCTCGCCCCCATGCTGATACTGATGTGGGCCTCGCCCCAAACTGATACTGATATGGGCTTCGCCCCAAACTGATACTGATATGGGCCTCGCCCTAAACTGATACTGATATGGGTTTCGCCCCAAACTGATAATTATATTGGCCTCGCCCCAAACTGATACTGATATGGGCCTCACCCCATGCTGATACTGATGTGGGCCTCGCCCCCAAACCGATACTGATGTGGGCCTCGCCCCAAACTGATACTGATATGGGCCTCGCCCCTAGATTGACACTGATGTGGGCCTCGCCCTCAGACTGATACTGATGTGGGCCTCGCCCCAAACTGATACTGATATGGGCCTCGTCCCTAGACTGACATTGATGTGGGCCTCACCCTCAGACTGATACTGATGTGGGCCTCGCCCCCAGACTGATACTGATGTGGGCCTCGCCCTGGGACTCATCCCCAAAATTGATACTAATGTGGGCCTCGACCCTGGGACTCATCCCCAAAACTGACACTGATGATGTGTGGGCCTCAACCCTAAACTGATACTGATGTGGGCCTCGCCCTGTGACTCATCCCCAAAACTGATTCTGACGTGGGCCTCGGCCCTGAGACTCATCCCAAAGCTGATACTGGTGTGGGCCTCGCCCCCAGATTGATACTGATGTCGGCCTCGACCCTGGGACTCATCCCCAAAACTGATGGTGATGTGGGCCTCGACCCTGGGATTCATTCTCGGATTCATTCCAAAACTCTGACGACGTGGGCCTCGACCCTGAGATTCATTCCTGGATTTATTCCAAAACTCTGATGATGTGGGCCTCGACCCTGGGATTCATTCCAAAACTTTGACGATGTGGGCCCGACCCTGGGATTCATTCCCCAAACTGCTGATAGTGTGGGCCTCGGCCCTGGGATTCATTCCCGAAACTGATGATAGTGTGGGCCTCGGCCCTGGGATTCATTCAAAAATTCTGATGATATGGGCCTCGACCCTAGGATTCATTCCAAAACTCTGACGATGTGGGCCTCGGCCCTGTGATTCATTCCCCAAATTGCTGATAGTGTGGGCCTCAGTCCTCAGATTCATTCCCGAAACTCATGATGCTATGTTGCTGTTTCTGGTTGGCTTGCATTTGCCACTTTCTCATTTTCCTTAAAACATATGAACAAAAACAAGACAAAGATTGCGTGTATATGACGTGCATGCATGCATGCATGAATGTGCTTCCTATTCCGATGGGTTAGGTCTTCCTTGTGCTCTTCGGTGCATCTCGCCTATAACTGTCTTCGGTCGCCCCTGGGGCCTGCTTACAGTTTCTTTCCGTCAATTCTCTTCTGGTAAATGCTCAATTTTCTTTAGTCTCATGGCTCAAGATCCCAATATATCCCTTATTCACGGGGTGGTAAACTGGTCGCCCCCAGACTTGGCTTAACTTTTCTGTTCTTCGCTTGCACTCGGCCAAGGTAGATCATGTGATGTGACGTTTCCATACCAACATACTATACTGTCTCTTACGAAATAATCCCAATAGTTATACATATTGTTGCCCTCAAAGAATGCCCAGTATTGAAACCAAAGAACCTTCAAAACATTCAACGCAACTCAAATCCAAGTCTTTGAATAAATGATCTAAGCCAGACTCAAAGTGTGTGTGCAAAGGTTCTTTCACAGGTTGATCCTTAAGTAAGCCAACTCAATGATTTCGTCAAAAAATTGGGATCGATGGGTCAAACCAACCTAGATGTCTCAATTATGCCTGCAGTTGCTTTTCTGTGCTCAATGTGGTATGCTTTCTTATTTTCTTTTGACTTTTTTTTTTCTTTTCTTTTTTCTTTCTCTTTTTTTTTAACACATCTACCCTTTAAGGTAGCATTTCTCCTCATGGTGGTCCTAATACTTGCCCATGAGTAGCTTTACGCTTATCGGTTATAGGTTGTTTAATTCTTTTCTTTTGGAGACTTTTCTTTTATTTTTCAACCATACCACACATTATAACACAAGCAAATCAGGATAGACATTTAGGCGAACGGTCATTCACCGACCTACAATTTCTTTAACTAGTCACCTTGCCAACTACTCAGGTTTTCACCGCTAAGAACCTATGGTGAAATGCCTACGAGTCTAACAAAGATCAATCACTCAAAGTATCAGATAAAAGCACATCAAGAGTTTATCGTTTCTAAGATTTCATCCTAAAGCAAACGATTTCATCATTGGACTTATGCCTAACTATTAAGGACTGAAAACAAACAATTTTTTTCTTCTTTTCTATCTCTTTTTTCTTTTTCTCTTTTTTCTTTTTTCTTTTTTCTTTTTTTTTTTTCATTTTTTTTCTCTTTTTTTTTGGCCCACCATGGTCTTTCTATCATTGCCGTAAAATTTTCTGTTTCTCGACTTCCTTTTCCCAATATCCATGTTTGCTAAACTCTTCTTGACAAATCTTTTTTTTTTCTCTAACCCAATGGATATCTATGATGGCTTTTAAGACACAGAGTTAACATGATGCATGTATGCATGAGATACATGAGATGCGTGCGATGCATGGAATATATAAGTCGACCCATTATCATTTTAAAGCATTCAACCATACTATTACGCGGTGGAAACTTGTCCCAGTTGAAAAGGCCCAACAGGTTTACACTTTTACGATAACATGGCTAAACAACTTCAAATGATAAAAGGCATAAACACAAGATGACCCTTTGGCATTTCAGAAGCTTTTGGCCCAATTGCCATAAAGCACAGACTCATCCCAGTTTAAATGGCCCAACAATCCCATACCTCATGACAAAAAGTCCAACTGAATCCAAATGACGATGGTCATAAACGCAAGCATAAAGGAATAGTTTCTATTGGTCATACAACTACAGTTCATATGCGGGTTTATAAGGGTATAGACAAAGGCTCCCGCTGACGAAAGATTGCCCACAACTAGGACTCCCCACTCAAGGGTTCAAGCGACGAAGTGAGCGCACCTTTTTTATACCTTAAGGTACGTGCCAACGAGTTATGGTGCATGACTGACTGTCAAATGGATTTCCTATTGTAGATTCCCCAGAGGGAGGGTGGAGCGAACTCTCTTAAATACCGAAGCCTCTTAGACTCTTATCGCTTGGTGACATGAATAAACAACGAGTCCTCCAAATTAGTCCATCACAGTAAGCTACGAGTAGATGATTATCTAGGTGCCTTCACAGCTTTTCCTTATAGAAAGGTAGTGAATGAAGGAAGACACCAAACCATCACCTAGCCTTAATAATGCCTTTGATTAAACCCCCTCAACCCAATATAGACACAGTTAACTAAAGTAAAAATTACAATCACTATAAGACATTATTTCGGGGCCAATTCTCTATCCCTAGTGGAGTCGCCAGACTGTAGACAACAGAACTTGACGACGCTGTTCCAGGCTCGCGGCCTAGTTGGGAGTACGGAGTAGCCCGTGGGGGAACTAAACCGGAGAAATAACATGGAGTCACCACCCGGTGTGAACCGGGAAAATGGTTTAAGGCCGCACTCACCCCTCGCAAGGGAATACCTCAAACCGTTGGGTTCGGAATGGTCCCTTACTTATGTCACTTGTAACGATATGATTTGTGCAATAAACTAACCGAATTTATACGACATACATGCTCAAAGATGACTTAGATCTAGTTCTCATTCATGAAAGTAAATCCTACATCTAAGTTCGCATGCTTCGAAAGTAAGTCATTATAACGGCAAGCATACAATATCATATAACGAGCATGTTGAATCATCCAACTCAAAGAACAAATAAAGATTACTTCAACATAAACATAAACTAAACTACTAATTCGAAATTAAAGAACTAATCAAGCATAAAGAAGTAACATAATCATGCTTAAAATAAACAATAAACTAGACTAAATCATGCTTTAATAATAAATAACGTACTAACAACCTAATCAAACTCGAATACAAAGTTTGGATGAAACGAAATACGTGTGTCTCTTAAGTAGTACGTGGCATTGTATCCCGAGTGCAAACCGCAATACCGTCTATTCGGATTCGGCTACGGAATTTACATCCGGGTTTCAATCCGATATACCACAAAAGAGAACACACATTCTGTTCACCCGGAATTCACATCATGCATCAACAAATGACTCTCATGCTATAATATATTAAAATAAATAAAAAAAATGAAGAATAATAAATAAAGAAGGTGCCCTCAGGTGTAACCTCTTTTGTCGTCTCTCGAAAGCGCGTTACATGGCCGTCGGAAGGGTTGATATTCCGCAACTTTCCTGGTTCACTACTCCAACTTTTTTCCTCGCTGTTTCGCTGTTTGGGCTACTGTTTTCACTCCGTTTCGCTGCTGTTTGTGTTGTATTTTCTGGTCACTATTTTTTGGTAATATGGGACTGTTTTATGGGTTATTTGGACTGGTTTGGGCTGCGGTTTTGGAAGGGTTTATGCGGCTATAGATGGACAGGTCTTTGTAGGCGTGAACAAGGGTACAGGTCAAAGGGCTGGTTGCGTTGAATGGGGCTGGTCAGGGCATGATGAAGGCTATGGCTGATGCATAGAGTGGCAGTGGCTTCGTGCGTGAAGAGGCTGGCTGATGCGTAAATGGGTGGTGTAAGCTATGAGGTTAGACGTTAATGGGGTAGTTGTTTGCGTGAGTGTAGGGGCTGATGCGTGAATGGGTGAATTGAGTGAGGGTTTGTGGTTAGGCGTGATGAAGGCTATGGCTGATGCGTTGAGTGGCAGTGGCTTTGTGCGGCAATGGGGAGAAAGCTTGGGAGTCTATTGGCGTGAGTGTGCTAGGCTATTCTCTTGGTGTTTTTTGTGTGAATGAGCTAGGGCTCTAATGTGTTGGTGAATGGTTCTTTTTATAGGCAAAGGGATGGGGGCTTTCCTTGTTTGAGAAGGAGAATGATTTGTGCATTAAAGGGAATATCTTTTAATTTAGTATGTGATAAGGAAATCTTTTAATTAGGGAAGTGATTTGATTTAATTTGATTTATTCTCTTTTAGTTAGGGATATGATTTAGTTTAATTAGGCAAGGGATCCATGGATTTCTTTAATTTAGGAAGTGGATTTGGCTTGATTTATGCATGTGTTAAATGTGATTTTTTTTATTTAGGGTGGCTATGGGCGTGTGGCTTAGGGTGATTTGGGCGTGAGTTGCTTTGTCTTGGTGGGCTTGGGTGTTTGGTTTGGTGTATGTGTGGGCTTTGTGTGTCTTGCAGGGGTTTGGGCTAAGGATGTGTTTTAAAACGGAGGTCCAACAAGCGAACCCGCAGCTACTCCAGCGAATTAAATCCAACAAAAATGTCAATTCTTGACTCTTCCCTTCCGACGTCCGTTTCCCGCGGCTTCCACAATTAAGTGGTAGTGTCCCTATGCGAGACTCATCATCGAGACTTATATGCAAAAATACAGTGCCTACACTTGACCAAGAACTTTATTTAAGGATATACAACTTATAGTAACGCTTCCCAATGTCAATTACAAACTACGTTGTAACTGCGCACTACGTTGTAAATCCTATGGTCTTTGTCTAATATACACGTATTACTAAATCAGATTTAGTTTCAATCTAATCATAATTAAATATCTAATCGCAATTAGATCGAATATGTATATAAAAGACAAGAGTTGCTATCATTAAATAAGTAATATTATGGAAAAATGCATTGTTCGTATTTATGAATCAGACATAAATATGATCCGGATTGACATTCAGAGCACCAACCCTAATAGTATGTAACCCTTTGCCACTCCATTTATAACCACTGAGAAAGAGGAAGTAGAAATGCAGTTCATAACCAAATCAACCAACATACTTGTGTACCCCAAATGTAGCATGACTTGCCTTAGAAAATGCCATTCCATCCTGTCATAAGCCTTGCTAATATCTAATTTGAGCGCAACGAGTCCATGTTTCTTGCTCTTGCTAAGCCTGATCTTATGTAAAGCTTCGTAGCCAATAATAATGTTATCCGTAATGAGTCTACTGGGGATAAAGGCACTTTGTGTTGGGGAGATAATTTGGTGAAGTAGGGGTTTGAGCCTATTAGCTACAGTTTTGGTTATAATCATATAAATCACATTGCAGAGGCTTATAGGTCGAAAGTCCCCCACTCTTGTTGGTTGCTCAACTTTAGGGATTAGGATAATATTTGTATGGTTTATGGGGGTAATGTCACAATGACAATTCAGAAACTTGAGACAAGTAACAGTAACTCTTTTGCTCACCTCCTGCCAATGCTTCTGAAAAAAGCTACAGGCAATCTATCTGGACCATGGGCCTTTGAACTTGGTGGAGTGATGAATCATATAATGCACTTTAGTCAATTTACGACCATGATGCTATTATTTTTAATTATTTAAAATATAAGGAAAAGAGAGTCTAAAACTCAATAAATATTATTAATAGTTAACGTGTTCATTTCCGCAAAAATGGGTTTGGAAAAAAAAAAAATATATATATATATATATAACTACCTTATTGCTTCTATCAAAAGCTGGCCGCCTAAATTGCTGAGCATAACAAACAAAAGTAAAGATCATGGATCACTTGTTATGAGATTTTATTTAAGAGTTAAACTTTAAAATTAAAATTAGTATATTAACGAAATTTTTGATGTAAATTTGAATTTGTTTAATATTTTCGATTTTTCCATACATAAATCAATTTTTTGTTGGAAAAATAATAATATACCTTTATTTAATTGCAAAATTACTAATAGTTAGATTTATTAGAAGTCTGCGAAATCTAATTCAATGCAACCAAATTTTCCTGTTTCGGTAAGAATTGAGATGATCTTTTGTCCCGATTAAATATCGGTATGAGATTTGAGATAATTTTCCATGATGAATTCATGGTACGCTCAATTCATTGTTTAAAAATATTTAAATTTTGATCGGAATTTAAAATTCAGTGCCATTCGATATTGATTCAAAATAAATTTTCATCCCGATTAAAATATCTAATAAAAATTCGAGACGATTTTTTTAATCAAAATTTTATAATCTGACAAAATTGAAAATGACAAATCCTAACCGACCCAACCCATTGCCAATTATTCTCACAACATACTAATATAATTGAAAATGCATGAGCTTCGGGTTGTGATATTAGCGTGCCTTCATAATTTATACATTTTGACAGGATCTTAATTTTGACCTGACCAGATTCTTAGATCCACTAAAGAATGCAACAGGCGAACACGTTTTCCTCATAAATTTCATTTAATTTTATTTTTTGAAAAAAAAAAAAATTTTTCCTTATAAAGTTTAATGTTAGCATGTGCTGAGGATCTTTTGATGTACATTAGTATACTTGTTAAAATAATTCAAATCTAGAAGAAGTAACAAAAGATCATGTTTGGTTGGCAATAACAAATTATTTTGACAAGTCATTGTTTCAATGTTATGGATTGTGTTAAAAGAAATATTATCTCTTTAATATGGAAACGGTATTATGAATAATATCTCTAAGATATAATTTCTAAAATCTTTAATATTTGTGATTTTATTATACACCCTGATTAATATTATTTATTTCCTACTTTAATTTGATACGTAGCCTATATAAAAGTCACTACCGTTGTAAATACAATATAAAGTGAATTTAATTATTTTTCATTATCTAACATGGTATCAGACACTAAGTTATGACTTCTATAGTTTCACTCTCTCTCTGATTCTCTTCGGCGCGTGAGAATCACAGCTACCATCATTGTGTGACCCTTACACGCCACCTTGCCTACTGACTTGTCTGTACTTCAAAAAATCTCAGACAATTTGACGCGAACCCAGCAAGAACTATGTTTTGTGAACCCACGAACAAATTAATTCTCAACCGAAGAAAGTCACGAGATCATATGAGTCACTAAGACCCGTTGAGAAAAATACTTCAAGAACCCTAATTGCAAGTAACGCCACAAGGTGTTCAAATCCCTTGATGAGTTTAAGTTCTAATCCAAGAACAAGAGAGAATATATCTCACGAAAATAATCTTTAATACTATTGATTGTGCCAATCAAGAAAAATAAAAAGGTTTATATAGCAAAACCTTAATCTACTCAACATACCAACATGTATGTAATTCCTAATATCCCTGATTAATACATGCTCGCCCAAGCTCTTAATACACCCTTAGGCTACGCCAATCATGGGCCGTACACAAGATAACAATATAAATCAAGGGCTTTAATTAAATAAAGTCCAGTCCTTTACATATAAATAATAAAGAGATAAAACTAAGGCCTAAACAAGTGGCCTAACACACGTCCAAGATAAGTGGGCCTTCAATCCAAGGCTTGAAGCAATGTAACACATGATGGTTCCTCTTGTGACAAGCCCATCTGTAATGTTGTTGAAGCCTTGATGTTTCATTTGATAGTCTCGGTCATTATCTCCTTAATAAGTCCAAACATTGCTTCTTTTATCTTATTTGCCCTAAACATTATAATAGGTCATTCTGATACAATCAATAGATCATTGACTTGTTGATCATCTTGCACATCATCTCGAGTTGCATCACAATTATCATAACCCATAAAATACTTAACGAACCCACAATAAAATCCCACAGCTCTTCTTCAACGTCTGAGACAACAATCCAAACTTTCTCACAACTCTTTTTCACATCATCGAATCCATAGGACCCTAAAAGAAGCATATTCTAAAATCTTCTCAGAGTCGTCGCTAGACTGCATCGTTAAGACACTAGTAATGGAGCTCCATTCCACAGTCGACAAACAGAAACAAAATCCATAAAGATCCATCATGTCGCAATGTTGCTGTCAATAACGACTGATTTTGTCAATGCAACATTAGCCAAACTTCTTGTTTTTTTTTTTTTTTGGAAAAAAAAAAACTAAACTTCTTGTTGTTATGGCGGATGTGGAATCCCTAAGGTCGGATCGGTATTCCTTGCAGCGGAAATAGATCTAAACTATGGATATCAAGCATTGGTATAATTTTAAATAATTTAATGAAATACTATATTTTATTACAAGTGTATGGGAAAAAACCGGGGCTGTATCGGAGTCCGAAAACTCAAAAATGGGGAAAACAAAATTCAGCGCGCGTAGCAAGTACGCGTGCGCACTGTGCGGTCACTGTGAGTACTAAATAATTTTTTATTATTATTATTTCATTTCAAATGCTTGTTCCTTCACAGAGAGCTTAAGGCAATATGGTTTTCAATCCTAATTGCTTCTAACATTTCCTAAATATTTTCAGACCATCCGAAATTAATTTTAACATCAAAACCAACATCAACACATGTTATAGAATAAAGATCAAGTTTTTCAAAATATAAAATATTTTTACAAAAACATAAATTTATTCTAAATACGCACTTGCATAAATTTTTAATCCAAAACACAAACCAAATTAAAATCCCACAATGAAGTGACTCGTGAACAATTTTAGGTCACCCAAAGGTGGTCAAGTGATTCTAGAAAGGTAGCCTTAGCTCTAAGCTATTATCTAGAGTTGGAAACTCTAATTTTATATCCATGTCTAACATAAATATTTTGACCCAATTATAAATATATTGTGTTTATACTTCCAAAGCATCATAACACAATTAATTAGTCTTATTTCAACATTAAGCTATATAATCATGCATCCAACACATAAAAGAACATAGCTTATGAGAAGTTCAAACTTACCTAAAAAGCTTGATGTAAAGATCCAATCTTTCTCTCTTTGTTGAAAAGGTTGGAGAACTTCCAAGGTTTGCAAGCTTCACTCCAAGATCTAATCTTGATTCCAATGCTAGCAACCTTCACCTCAAGATCCAATCTTGATTTCTCATAAATGAAATGTTGTAGATGTAGGAAACGGTTTTCCTTAACGCAGCAGAAGTTGCTAATGTGGGCACCGGCTCCGGTATGGACCTTAAAATTTTCTTTGTCTTATCCCAATGTTGTTTCTGAGTTCCTCCAACTCTTGGAAATGGATTTTACTCCTTTGATGTAGATGAGTTCCCTTTGAAATCCAACGCTTGGATCAACCACCCAATCTTCCGAACTATGACTCGAAACCAACAAACCGAAGTGTGGGCTCCACTCACAAAGATCAAATCTAAACTTCTTAGAGAAGTAAAAAATCAAACTCAAAACAATTTAGAGAATGAAGTTGTATTGTCACAAATTTGTGTTTAGCTTTTAGATTTTTCAAACACTCTCACAACAATTGTGAATGTTTGAACTCTCTCTCTTTTCTCTCTTTGCACTTGTGTGAATGCATGAAAATGATAACCCTTACAAATGAATGAAGATGGTAGAGATTATATTCTCTTATACAAGATAATCACCTTTGTCATTAAGCATCTAATGCTTTCTTTCAATGGCAAAGACATACATGTGTAGGCCATACCAAAACATAAGATGTCTTTAGCTAATGACAAAACATTTAAGTGTATACATGCCACCTGATAGACATAATAAGTTGGAGAGCATGGTAAGCCATATGGCTTTGTCTCCAAGGTAAATAAAAATTATTATCTTAATAATGATTTAATTATCTTCAATTATGTTGTAGTAATTATCTCATAATTATTACTAACTTGGTTATCTCATAATCAAGATTTGATTATCTTATAATCAAAGAATTCTAGAAAATATTAAGTTAAATTAACCGAGCTAGCACATGGACCAAATGAACATACGGTTTCGAGCTCCAATAATCCCGAATATTAATAAATTTTTTTAATCAAATATTACGAATTATTAATTTTGCATTATTCCAATAAAAATTCGAAGTTGAACTCTCGTAATCATAGATGGAAAAAAAGCCGAAACAACTTCGGTGTCCATCAATATAGTCATTACATATGGATGTAGCCGTTCACGAATATCTCATAAATAGAGTCGGGTCATAAGTCCGTTAAACCCCTCTAAATATTTTGTCTCTTAAGCACCATTGATTCTATAATGAATAATTAATTCTTAAGAGATATATTCTTCTACTTCTCGTACGAAGGATTGAATTCCATATTTGTGTAAAATATTCCCAGTTACACACCAAACCATATCCCAAAAATACGTAGTTATTGGACAGGAATGCTACACCAACCTCACCATAGTAAATCAAAGGACATAGCCTGTCATACAGGAGTTCGTAATACACTCAGGATTAAGATCGAATCCATATATGACCATATAGTAGATATAATGAATTTCTTCAGTTAACGAATATTAAAAGAAATTCATATTTATCTAAGTCCAGTCTTATATGATCTCACCATACAATATGCCTCCATTCCCATGTAACTACATGAACGATCCCGAATCAAGCTCGTTATACAAGTATATAATAAACCACATCTATAGATAAACCACAAATAAAGTACCATATTTGTTTGCCACTAACCATGTTTGTTGTTCTTTACAGCTTCTTGACTCATGGAGAGACCTTGCTGAAGGTGGAGCTTCACCATGAGAGTGGGACAGGGGATGCTGTTTCAGCTAGAGCAGCATGAGTTTCCACATTATACTTTAATAATAGTTATTTATGTTTAAATGGTTTGCTTTATATTCCTGATTTTCGCAGGAATTTTATTTATGTAACAAAACTAATGGAACATGATTTTTCTATTTCATTTGATAATAAATCAGTTATTATTAATAGAAATGGATTAAATATATGCACGGAAAACTCTGAGAGTAATCTATTTGTATTAAGGCTGTTAATGCATGAATCTCTGTTTAACATTGAAATATTTAAGATGGAAAGATCTAAAACTAAACGGAAAAAGATTATCATAATGATACCTATTTATGGCACCTTAGACTTGGTCACATTAACTTTGACTGGATAGATAGACTAATTAAGAACGAAGTTTTAAATCAGTTAAAATCGGAATTTTACCTGTCTGCGAATCTTGTCTAGAAGGCAAAATGACTAAAGACATTTTACTGGAAAATGGATAAGAGCCAAAGAAACATTGAGCTAATACATTCGGACGTTTGCGGACCGATGAATGTAAAAGCCCAAGGTGGTTATGTAAACTTCATCACTTTCATTGATGATTATTCTAGATATAGGTATGTTTACCTAATGCAACACAAGTCAGATGCAAATTTATTAGGATACCATACCACCTAGACGTAGTGGGAGGGTTGAAAGATAAACTGAACGCTATCTAGGAAATGGTGAGGTGCAAATTGTTGCATCTTGTGATGGTATAGATGATACGTTGACCTATCGTAGTGCAATGGAAGATACTGATAAAGAGGAATGAATCAAATCCATGAACCTCGAGATGGAGTCTATGTACTCTAACTTAGTATGGGAACTTATAGACCAACCTGATGGAGTAAAACCCGCAGGTTGCAAGTGGATCTACAAGAGAAAAAGAGGAATATTTGGGAAAGTACAGACTTTCAAGGCTAAACTAGTGGGAAAGGGTTAAACCCAAAAAGAAAGGGTTGACTATGGAGAAACTTTTCTCGCCAGTAGCCAAGCTAAAATCCATCAGGATTCTTCTTTCCATTGCCGTATATTATGACTATGAGATTTGGTAAATGGACGTCAAGACTGCATTCTTGAATGACAATCTTGATGCGATTATCTATATGGTACTACCAGAGGGGTTCATTACCCAATGTCAAGAGAAAAAAGTTTGCAAGTTGCAAAGGTCCATTTATGGACTTAAGCAAGCATCTAGATCTTGGAATATAAGGTTTGATACTACGATCAAGTCTTATAACTTTTAGCATAACATCGATGAGCCTTGTGTCTACAAGCGCATCATTGATGGTATAATGGTTTTCCTTGTGTTATACGTTGATGATATTTACTCATTGGGAATGATGTAAAGATATTATCGGATGTGAAAATCTGGCTAGCTAACTAATTCCAAATGAAAGATTTGGGAGAGGCAAGTTATGTACTTGGGATCCAGATCATTCGGGATCGCAAGAAATGACTGTTAGTAATGTCTCAAGCAACCTATATCAACAAGATTCTTGTGCGATTTGGTATGCAGAATTACAAGAAAGGTAATTTACCTTTCAGGCATGGAATTCATTTGTCTTAGGAACATTCTCCTAAGACACCTCAAGCAGTTGAGGAGATGAGATATATTCCATATGCTTCAGCAAATGGAAGTCTTATGTATGTTATGTTATGCACAACATCGGACATATGTTTTACAATGGGAGTAGTCAGTAGGTTTCAATCCAACCAGGATTAGATCATTTGGTAGCGGTGAAATATATACTCAAGTATCTTCAGAGAATGAGAAATTATATGCTTGTATATACAAGTCAGGATATGATTTGAGAGGATATACTGACTCTGATTTTCAGACGGATGTCGATTCTAGGAAATCAACATCTGGATCAGTGTTCACCATAGATGGTGGGGCTATAGTATGAAAGAGCAGAAAGTAATCTTGTATTGCTGACTCCACCATGGAGGCTGAATATGTAACAGCTTGTGAAGCAGCTAAGGAAGCAGTCTGGCTCCGTAAGTTCTTGGCAGATCTGGAAGTTGTTCCAGATATGGATAAACTACTCACACTTTATTGTGATAATAGTGGTGCAATGGCGAACTCCAAAGAACCAAGAAGCCACAATAGGGGTAAGCATATTGAGAGGAAATATCACCTCATCAGGGAGATAGTACATAGAGGAGATGTCATTGTCATGCAGATTCCATCCGCAGACGACCTAGCTGATCCGTTTACAAAGACCTTATCGGCTAAAGTGTTTGAAGGTCACCTAAAGGGTTTAAGATTACATGACATGTCCCATTTGCTCTAGTCCAAGTGGGAGATTGTTGGGATTTATGTCCTAGAGCTTCATGTATTATAAACGGAATTTATTATTGTAATAATAATAAATGCATTATTCATTTTATTAAAGTTATTTGATTGATATCACATATTGTCCAATTATCTTGTTTACCTTGATTATTCTTATACTTTCAGAATTAGTGTATGTTTCATGGACAAGAGGATTTAAGTCTGGAGTTAGTAATCTAAATAGTCAAAGAGAGCAAACAAATATGGTATTTTTTTATGGTATATCTATAGCTGCGGTCCATTCTATACTTGTATGACGACCTTGATCCGGGATCTTTCATATAGTGACATTGGAATTGAGGCACATTGTATGGTGAGATCATATCAGACTGGACTTAGATAAATATGAATTTCTTTTAATATCCTTTAACTGAATAAATTCATTTTATCTACTATATGGTCATATATGGATTCGATCTTAATCCTGAATGTATTACGAACTCATGCTTGACAGGCTATGTCATTTGATTTACTATAGTGAGGTTGGTGTAGCATTCTCGTCCATTAACTACGTATTTTGGGGATATGGTTTGGTGTGTAGTTGGGAGCGTCTTACACAGATATGGAATTCAATCCTACTTACGAGAAGCAAAAGAATATATCTCTTAAGAATTGATTCGGGACTTGAACAATTTGAGCGCTCAATTCTTCTATTACAAATAGAAAGTTTAATCTTCATAATTATTATGAATTAATTGTTAATTATATAATCAATGGTGCTTAAGAGACAAAATATTTAGAGGGGTTTAACGGACTTTTGACCGGGCTATATTTATGAGATATTCGTGAAGGGATATATCCATATGTAATGACTATATCGATGGACATCGAAGTTGTTCGGCTTACTTTTCATCTATTGTAATGAGAGTTCAACTTCGAGTTTTTAGTGGAATAACAAGGAGTTAATAATTTGTAATATTTTATTAAAGGGTTTAATTAATATTTCGGAATTATTGGAGCTTGGAACCGTAGGTCCATTTGATCCCCGGGCTAGCTCGATTAACTGTAGCAAACCTAAAATAATTAGATTGTCTAATACTATGCTCACATTATATTTATATATTATTAATATGATTAATAATAATTTTTATCATAAATGAAAATAATATTAAATTAGTTTAATATCATGTTTTCTAATATTTTTGATTATGAGATAATCAAATAATAATTATAAGATAATTTTTACATCATTAATAATTATGAGATAATTATTACATCATCATTGATAATGCATAATTATGAGATAATTATGACATCATTATTTGATAATGGTAAATGCATTATCAAGACCAACCTTAATGGTTTGCCAAATCATCCACCAAGTTTTTGTTAATTAATTTTGACCTAATTACCTAACTTGTTCCATTATCAAATGGATTTGGTTGACACTCCACTCAAGTGTTTTTGCCATTTAAAAGGTGAGAGGATGTTGGTGGTTGAAGTTGAAAAGAATTAATTCTCTACACTCTCCACTCTATAAATAGAGTGAATTTTGCAAAAACCATTTACACATAAAAAAATTAGAGTTAGAGAGAAAATTCAAGCAAACACAAAAGTTGTGAGAGAGTTTGAAAATCAAATTTTTTTTCTTAATTGTTAAGACATAAAAATTATACTTGAGTTAGATATTGATCTAGTTTATCTTTCCAAAAGAATTTGTGACAATATCATTTCTCTAAATTGTTTAGAGTTTGATACTTCTCTAAATATTTTAGAGGTTGAATTTTGTGAGTGAAGCCCACACTTCGATTTATTGGTTTCGAGATATAGCTCGGAAGATTGATTCTAAGGTAGAATCTCAAAGGAAATTCATCAAGTGTTTGGTGGAGTTCGACTTCAACAAAGGAGAAGGCAACGAAAATTTTAAAGGTCCATACCGAAGCCTGTGCCCACCATCCGTAATTTCCGCTGCGCTAAGGAAAAGCCGTTTCCAACAATTGGCATCAAGAGCTTAAGGTTGAAAAGTGTTCTTAACCCTTCTCCTTTAAAGTTTCAAGTTTTAATAATTTATATGCGATATAGATTATTAGAATGCATGTTGTGATGAGTAGGCACAATTTGATTCATGAAATGAATGGTTTTTAATGTTCATGTGATGAATGTTTACTTTGATTCATGTGATGAATGTATTGCGTTGATCTTTAATTTTTCCGGCTCTTATTTTTAGTATTGGGAATGTAAGACCATAAGTCATATTCTTTCAAGTGTTGTAAGTTCATTTCCTTTGTAATAAGTCCATTTTGTAACTCAATTTGTAACTTGAAGAAGCCGATGTCGCGAAGGACTCATTACGAACCTATTCCGCGAAGAACTCAACAACATACCATGGAGGAAGATTTGAAGACCAAGGGATGCCTTGGATTTATTGTACTAATTAGATTAGTATAGAAAAATAAGTGCTCGGTTAACGCAATTTATGGATGTATGTAAAACTATGTTTCGTTACGAGTCCGTAGAAAAAAAAGGACCAAAACGGAGTCCGGAAGCTCCGGAATGGAGTAAATTAAGTTCTAATGTTCAGACAGACGTTCGAATGCAACACTAATGAAATTCCACTACCTGAAAACATTCGAACGCCCGTGAAATGCCACACAAACATTTTCAGGCCCAGCCTAGAAATATGAATGTTTTTTTAAATAGTTTAATAACATGTCATATAATTTAGGGTTCCTACTCTTGCATTTTCATATGCCATAACATCTATACATGCATTCAAGCCATAAAATATGATTTTATGTAAATTTAAAAGTTAAATAATAATATAAGGTGCATGTAAACAGATTAATAAGATTAATTGGTTTAAAAGTTTAAAAATTACGAATTCATGTTTAAATACAAATGGACCTTATGAGTACATTATTTCCCTTGGTATATCGGATGGAAACCCGGACATAAATTCCATAGCCGCTTCCGAATGGACGGTAATTTGGTCTGCACTCGGGATACAATTCCATGTACCATTGGTATATATAACGTACTTTTATTAAATAGTTTAATGACATATAGTCCATTCGTTGAATTCTAAAATTTTAAAACCTATAAGTGGACTAATGTTTTAAAAGTTAAAATGGATTAGATCAATTAAACAAACTTGATTATATTAGTTTAATTAAGTTAATGGTTAGTAGAGACTAATCGAAATTAGTGAATAAAATTTTAAGAGTTAAAATTGGTTAGATCACTAATAATCCATTAGTATTAATTAGGTTGTATTTTAGTCGAGCATAATCTAAATTCATTAGAGACTAGTGATAGAAACCTTACATTTCAAAATAGTGAGTGGGAGAGGGGTATACCACAATATATCCCATGATCTCCATTGTTATCCAGAAATGTGAGATTCAATAGGCATCTCAAGACAGCTTTGCTTTCGTCCCCCTACGGATGGTGTCCTTTTTTGGGTCAATATCAGGTTTGGATTTCGAAAGGATATGAACTCTAGATGTATCTGGTGATTTGACCTACCCTACGGCGGCACTTCGCTAGTTAAGTCCAAGGGTTCCGAAATAATGGGTCACTCTCACAAAGGAATGATTAAGTTGTTAATCAAAAATTCCTTGATCAAAATAATAGTAATTGATTAATATATGAATAAGAGTTATTTAAGATATATTAATCAATTGAGAATGTCTCAGTCTATCATGCGAATACTTACCTACCCTACGGCGACACTTATTTATGAAATGATAGATATCCGTGGAAAAGTAATTCTTTTAGGTTTCTAATTCATTATACATTGATCATGCATCATGTTTAATTTTATGCCTAAATGTTTGACAATTTTAATATGCGACGAATGAATATTGAATGCGCGTTTATTATTTTTCAGCCATGGCATCTACACTTATCTCAATTCTTAAACAATAAGAAAATTAACCGGGGAAAACTATGTTAAATGGAAAAGTGACATGAATGTTATTTTGGTATGCGAAGACCTTAAATTTGTCCCAATGGAGGAATGTCCTCCTGAGCCAGCACCTAATGTGGGCATAGATGTAAGTAATGCCTATAATAATTGGAAGCTGATGATAAAGCCCATAGCTATTTGATAGCATCCATGTATGAGGTTATTGTTGCACAGCATGAGCCTATAGCGATAGCATCATTGATTATGCAGTCTTTACAGAACATGTTTGGGCAACCTTTAGACCGGCATAATATGAGGCAATAGTCTTTGTATTGACCGCTAGAATGAAGGAAGGCACATCACTCTAAGACCATGTGTTAAGGATGATGTCTCATTTTAATATGGCTGAAACCCATGGTGCACGTATCAATGTGCAAAGCCAGGTGACAATGATCATGGAAACCCTTCCGAAGAGCTTCCTGCAGTTTAAAAGCAATTGTTCTATGAATAAGTTGACTTTTACGTTGACTGAACTGCTAAATGAGCTCACCAATTATTAGTCCGTTATAAATGGTCCACGTGGGTCCAATACCGAGGTAAATGTTGCCGAATCTTCTAAATCTGCAAAGAATAATAAGAAAGGCAATTGGAAGGCAAAGACAAAACCAATGAAAAGAATAAAAACAAAGGCTCTAAAGGAACCAATGCCAAAGGAAAATGTTTCCATTGTGAACAACAAGGGCATTGGAAAAGGAATTGTCCAAAATACCTTACTGAGCTTAAAGAGAAGAAAAACTCAGGTAAATACGATTTACTTGTCATTGAGTCTCTTTTAGCAAAGTATGATAAATCAACTTGGATTGTTGATTCTGGTGCCACTAACCATGTTCGTTGTTCTTTGCAGCTTCTTGACTCATGGAGGGACCTTGCTGAAGGTAGCTTCACCATGAGAGTTGAGACAGGGGATGTTGTTTCAGCTAGAACAGTGGGAGTCTCCACATTAAACTTTAATAATAGTTATTTATGTTTAAATGATGTGCTTTATATTCCTGGTTCTCGCAGGAATTTGATTTATGTAAAAAAACTAATGGAACATGGTTTTTCTATTTCATTTGATAATAAATCAGTTATTATTAATAGAAATGGATAAAATATATGCACAAGAAACTCTAAGAGTAATCTATATGTATTAAGGCCGTTAATGCATGAATCACTGTTTAACACTGAAATGTTTAAGATTGAAAGATCAAAAACTAAACGGAAAAAGATTCTCATGATGATACCTATTTATTGCACCTTAGACTTGGTCACATTAACCTTGACCAGATAGATAGACTAATTAAGAATGGAGTTTTAAATTAGTTAAAACTCGGAGCTTTACCTATCTACGAATCTTGTCTAGAAAGCAAAAATGACTAAGAGACCTTTTACTGGAAAAAAGATAAGAGCCAAAGAAACACTTGAGCTAATACATTCGGACGTTTGCGGACCAATAAATGTAAAGCCCTAGGTGGTTATGTATACTTCGTCACTTTCATTGACGATTATTCCATATATGGGTATGCTTACCTAATGCATCACAAGTCAGATACATTTTAAGAGTTCAAAGAATATCGTGCTGAGGTTGAGAACCAGTTAGGTAAAAGCATCAAATTCTACGATCAGATTGAAGAAGAGAATACCTTGATAGAGATTTCGATGAATTCTTAGTTGAGCATGGAATTGTTTCACAGCTCACAGCGCCTGGAACACCACAACAAAATGGTGTTGCAGAAAGGAAAAATCGGACCCTACTAGACATGATGAGAATAATATTTAGTTATAGCACTCTACCTAGTTCATTCTAGGGGTATGCATTGTAAACTACAATGTATATTCTGAATGTAGTTTCTTCTAAGTCTATTCCTAATACTCCCTTAGAGTTATGGAATGGTCGTAAAGCTAGTTTGTGACATTTTCGCATATGGGGGTGTCCAGCACATGTGCTAAAGAACAATACTACTAAGTTGGAACCACGTTCACTGGTGTGCCTATTTGTAGGCTATCCTGTGGAAACTAAGGGTGGATTCTTTTATAGTCTAGAAGATAAAAAAGTATTTGTGTCGACAAATGCTACATTTCTTGAGGAGAACTATATGAGAGAGTTCAAACCTAAAAGTAAAGTGTTACTTGAGGAGTTACTTGCTGGTACAACCAATACACCACTGTCAAATGTTGAAAGACATAACACCTTCTACATCTGAAAGTCGGATGCAAATTTATCAGGATACCATACCACCTAGACGTAGTGAGAGGGTTGTAAGACAACCTGAACGCTATCTAGGAAATGGTGAGGTGCAAGTTGTTGCATCTTGTGATGGTATAGATGATCCATTGACCTATCGTAATGTAATAGAAGATACTGATAAAGAGGAATGGATCAAAGCCATGAACCTCGAGATGGAGTCTATGTACTCTAACTCAGTCTGGGAACTTATAGACAAACCTAAAGGAGTAAAACCCATAGGTTGTAAGTGGATCTACAAGAGAAAAAGACGAATAGATGGAAAAGTACAGACTTTTAAGGCTAGGCTAGTGGCAAATGGGTTATACCTAAAAGGAAGGGGTTGACTATGAGGAAACTTTCTCGCCAGTAGCCATGCTAAAATCCATCCAGATTCTTCATTCCATTGCCGCATATTATTACTATAAGATTTGGTAAATGGACGTCAAGACTGCATTCTTCAATGGCAATCTTGATGAGAGTATCTATGTGGTACAACCAGAGGGGTTCATTACCCAAGGTCAAGAGCAAAAAGTTTGCAAGTTCCACAGGTCCATTTATGGACTTAATCAAGCATCTAGATCTTGGAATATAAGGTTTGATACTACAATCAAGTCTTATAACTTTTAGCATAACATCGATGAGCCTTGTGTCTACAAGCGCATCATTGATGGTATGGTGGTTTTCCTTGTGTTATACGTTGATGATATTTTACTCATTGGTAATGATGTAAAGATATTATCGGATGTGAAAATCTGGCTAGCTAACTAATTCTAAATGAAAGATTTGGGAGAGGCAAGTTATGTACTTGGGATCCAGATCATTCGGGATCGCAAGAAACGACTGTTAGCAATGTCTCAAGCAACCTATATCAATAAGATTCTTGTGCGATTTGGTATGCAGAATTCCAAGAAAGGTAATTTACCTTTCAAGCATGGAATTTATTTGTCTAAGGAACATTCTCCTAAGACACCTCAAGCAGTTGAGGAGATGAGACATATTCCATATGCTTCAGCAAATGGAAGTCTTATGTATGCTATGTTATGCACAACACCGGACATATATTTTACAATGAGAGTAGTCATTAGGTTTCAATCCAACCCAGGATTAGATCATTGGGTAGCGGTGAAACATATACTCAAGTATCTTCGGAGAACGAGATATTATATACTTGTATATACAAGTCAGGATATGATTCTGAGAGGATATACTGACTCTGATTTTCAGACTGATGTTGATTTTAGGAAATCAACATTTGGATTAGTGTTCACCCTAAGTGGTGGGGTTATAGTGTGGAGGAGCTTAAAACAATCTTGTATTGCTGACTCCACCATGGAGGCTGAATATGTAGCAGCTTATGAAGCATCTAAGGAAGCAGTCTGTGTCCGTAAGTTCTTGGAAGATTTGGAAGTTGTTCCAGATATGGATAAACTACTCACACTTTATTGCGATAATAGTGGAGCAGTGGCGAACTCCAAAGAACTAAGAAGCCACAAGAGGGGTAAGCATATTGAGAAGAAATATCACCTCATTAGGGAGATAGTACAGAGAGGAGATGTCGCTGTCATCCAGATTCCATACGCAGATAACCTAGCTGATCTGTTTACAAAGACCTTATCGGCTAAAGTGTTTGAAGGTCACCTAAAGGGTTTAGATTACATGACATGTCTCATTTGCTCTAGTCCAAGTGGGAGATTGTTGGGATTTATGTCCTAGAGCTTCATGTATTGTAAACGGAATGGATTATTGTAATAATAATAAATGCATTATTCATTTTATCAAAGTTGTTTGATTCATATCACATATTGTCCAATTGTCTTGTTTACATTGATTACTCTTATACTTTCAGACTTAGTGTATGTTTGATTCATAAGAGGATTTAATTCTGGAGTTAGTAATCTAAATAGTCCATAGAGAGCAAACAAAGATGGTATTTTTTAAGGTATATCTATAGTTGCGGTCCATTCTATACTTGTATGACGACCTTGATCCGGGATCGTTCATATAGTGACATGGGAATGAAGGCACCTTGTATGATGAGATCATTTAGGACTGAACTCAGATAAATACGAATTTCTTTTAATATATGTTAACTGAAAAAATTTATTTATCTACTAGATGGTCATATATGGATTAATCTTAATCCTGAGTGTACTATGAACTCCTGCATGTTAGGCTATATCCTTTGATTTACTATGGTGATGTTGGTGTAGCATTCCCGGCCTATAACTACGTATTTTGGGGATATGGTTTGGTGTGTAGCTGGGAACATTTTACATAGATATGAAATTCAGTCATTCTTACGAGAAACAAAAGAATATCTCTTTTAAGAGTTGATTCAGGACTTGAACATTTTGAGCGCTCAACTTATCTATTACGAATAGAATGTTTTATGTTCATAATTGTTATGAATTAATTATTCAATATAGAATCAATGGTGCTTCAGAGATAAAATATTTAGAGGGGTTTAACGGACTTTTGACCCGACTCTATTTATGAGATATTCGTGAAAGGATATATCCATATGTAATAACTATATCGATGGATATCGAAATTGTTCGGCTTATTTTCCATCTATGGTAACGAGAGTTCAACTTCGAGTTTTTAGTGGAATAATGTGGAATTAATAATTCGTAATATTTGATTAAAGGGTTTAATTAATATTTCGGAAGTATTGGTGCTTGGAACCGTAGGTCCATTTGGTCCCCGGGCTAGCTCGATTAACTGTAGCAAACCTAATATAATTAAATTGTCTAATAATATGCTCACATTATATTTATATGTTATTAATATGATTAATAATAATTTTTGTCACAAATGAAAATAATATTAAATTAGTTTAATATTATGTTTTCTAATATTTTTGATTATGAGATAATCAAATAATAATTATAAGATAATTATTACATCATTATGAGATAATTATTACATCATCATTGACAATGCATAATTATGAGATAATTATGACATCATTATGTGATAATGGTAAATGCAGTATCAAGACAAGCCTTAATGGTTTGCCAAATCATCCACCAAGTTTTTGTTAATTAATTTTGACCAAATTACCTAACTTGTTCCATTATCAAATGGATTTAGTTGACACTGCACTCAAGTATTTTTGCCATTTAAAAAGTGAATGGATGTTGGTGGTTGAAGTTGAAAAGAATCAATTCTCTACACTCTCCACTCTATAAATACAGTGAATTTTGCAAAAACCATTTACAAAAAAAAAAAATTAGAGTTAGAGAGAAAATTCAAGCAAACACAAAAGTTGTGAGAGAGTTTAAAAATCAAGAATTTTTTTCATAATTGTTAAGACATAAAAATTCTACTTGAGTTAGATATTGATATAGTTCATCTTTCCAAAAGAATTTGTGACAATATCATTTCTCTAAATAGTTTGAGTTTAGTACTTCTCTAAATAGTTTAGAGGTTGAATTTTGTGAGTGCAGCCCACACTTCAGTTTGTTAGTTTCACGATATAACTCGGAAGATTTGGTGGTTGATTCTACGGTAGAATCTCAAAGGAAATTCATCAAGTGTTTGGTGGAGTTTGACTTCAACAAAGAAGAAGGCAACAAAAATTTTAAAGGTCCATACCGGAGCCGGTGCCCACCATCCGTAATTTCCGCTGCGCTAAGGAAAAGCTGTTTCCAACAACTGCTTCCTTAGCTGCTTCACAAGCTGCTATATATTCAACCTCCATGGTGGAATCAACAATACAAGATTGCTTTATGCTCCTCCATACTATAGCCCCACCACCTAGGGTGAACACTGATCCAGATGTTGATTTCCTAGAATCGACATCCGTCTGAAAATCTGAGTCAGTATATCCTCTCAAGATCATATCCTGACTTGAATATACAAGCATATAATTTCTCGTTCTCCTAATATACTTGAGAATATGTTTCACGGCCACCCAATTATCTAATCCTGGGTTGGATTGAAACATACTGACTACTCCCACTGCAAAACTGATGTCAGATCTTGTGCATATCATACCATACATAAGACTTCTAACTGCTGAATCATATGCTATATGTCTTATCTCCTCAACTGCTTGAGGTGTCTTAAGAGACTGTATCTTAGACAAATGAATTCCATACCTGAAAGGTAAATTACCATTCTTGGAATTCTGCATACCAAATCGCACAAAAATCTTATCGATATAGGTTGCCTGAGACATTACTAACTGTCATTTCTTGCGATCCCGAATAATCTGAATCCCAAGTACATAATTTGCCTCTCCCAAATCTTTCATTTGGAATTGGTTAGCTCGCCAGATTTTCACGTTCGATAATATCTTTAGATCATTCCCAATGAGTAAAATATCATCGACGTATAACACAAGGAAAATCACCTCACCATCAATGATGCTCTTGTAGACACAAAGCTCATCAATGTTCTGCTCAAAGTTATAAGACTTGATCGTAGTATCAAAACTTATGTTCCAAGAACTAGATTTTTGCTTAAGCCCATAAATGGACCTTTGCAACTTGCAAACTTTTTGCTCCTGACCTTGGGTTATGAGCCCCTCTGGATTTACCATATAGATACTCTCATCAAGATTGTCATTCAATAATGCAGTCTTGACGTCCATTTGCCAAATCTCATAGTTATAATATGCGGGAATGGAAAGAAGAATCCGAATGGATTTTAGCATGGCTACTGGTGAGAAAGTCTCGTCATAGTCAACTCCCTCTTTCTGGGTATAACCATTTCCCACTAGCCTAGCCTTGAAAGTCTGTACTTTCCCGTATATTCCTCTTTTTCTCTTATAAATCCACTTACAACCTACGGGTTTTACTCCATCAGGTTGGTCTACAAGCTCCCAGACTGAGTTAGAGTACATAGACTCCATCGCAAGGTTCATGGCTTTAAGTCATTCCTCTTTATCAGTATCTTCCATTGGACTACGATAGGTCAATGGATCATCTATACCATCACAAGATGCAACAACTTGCACCTCTCCATTTCCTAGATAGCGTTCATGTTGTCTTACAACCCTCCCACTACGTCTAGGTGGTATGGTTTTCTGATAAACTTGCATCTGACTTTCAGAAGTAGAACATGTTATGTCTTTGTCAACATTTGACAATGGATTACTGGTCGTACCAGCAAGTAACCCCTCAAGTAACACTTTACTTCGAGGTTTGAACTCTCTCATATAATCGTCCTCAAGAAATGTAGCATTTGTCGACATAAATACTTTATTATCTTCTAGACTATAAAAGAATCCACCCCTAGTTTCCTGAGGATAGCCTACAAATAGGCACACCTGTGAACGTGGTTCCAACTTAGTAGTCTTGTTCTTTAGTACATGTACTTGACACCTCGATATGCGGAAATATCGCAAACTAGTTTTACGACCATTCCACAACTCTAAGGGAGTCTTAGGAACAGACTTAGAAAGAACTATATTATGGATATACATTGTTGTTTCCAATGCATACCCTCAGAATGAACTAGGTAGAGTGCTGTAACTAAACATTGATCTCATCATGTCTAGTAGGGTCCAATTTCTCCTTTCTGCAATACCATTTTGTTGTGGTGTTCCAGGTGTTGTGAGCTGTAAAACAATTTCATGCTCAACTAAGAATTCCTCGAAATCTCTATCAAGGTATTCTCCTTCACGATCTGATCGTAGAATTTTGATGCTTTTACTTAATTAGTTCTCAATATCAACATGATATTCTTTAAACTTTTCAAATGTTTCTGACTTGTACTGCATTAGGTAAACATACCAATATCTTGAATAATTGTCAATAAAAATGACGAAGTATTCATAACCACCTTGGGCTTTTACATTCATCGATCTGCAAACGTCCGAATGTATTAGCTCAAATGTTTCTTTGGCTCTTATCATTTTTCCAGTAAAAGGTCTCTTAGTCAATTTTCCTTCTAAACATGATTCGCAGATAGGTAAAGTACCAAATTTTAATTGATTTAAAACTTCGTTCTGAATTAATCTATCTATCCGGTCAAGGTTAATATGACCAAGTCTAAGGTGCCATAGATATGTGTGATCATGAGAAATCTTTTGCTGTTTTGTTTTAGATTTTTCAATCTTAAACATTTTAAAATTCAGTAGTGATTCATGCATTATTGGCCTTATTACATATAAATTACTCTCAGAGTTTCCTGTGCATATTTTTAATCCATTTATACTAATAATAACTTATTTATTATTAAATGAAATAGAAAAATCATGTTCTATGAGTTTTGTTACAGAAATCAAATTCCTGCGAAAAACCAGGAATATAAAGCACATCATTCAAACATAAATAACTATTATTAAAGTTTAATTTGGAAACTCCCACTGCTCTAGCTGAAACAGCATCCATTGTCCCAACTCTCATGGTAAAGCTACATTTAGCAAGGTCCTTCCATGAATCAAGTAGCTGCAAAGAACAACAAACATGGTTAGTGGCACCAGAATCAACAATCCAAATGGATTTATCATCTTCCACTAAAAGAGACTCAATGACAAGTAAATCGTATTTACCTGTATTCTTCTTCTCTTTAAGCTCAGCTAGGTATTTTGGACAATTCTTTTTCCAATGCCCTTGTTGTTCACAATGGAAATATTTTCCTTTGGAATTGGCACCTTTAGAACCTTTGTTGTTTTTCTTCTTCATTGGCTTTTCCTTAGCCTTCCAATTGCCTTTTTTCTTTTTCTTCGCAGATTTAGAAGATTTGGCAACATTTTCCTCAGCATTGGACCTATGAGGACCCATCATCGTGGACTCATAATTGGTGAGCTCATTTAGCAGTTCAGTCAACGTAAAGCTCAACTTGTTTATAGAATAGTTTCTTTTAAACTGCAGGAAACTTTTCGGAAGTGTTTCCATGATCATTGTCACCTAGCTTTGCACATTGTTATGTGTACCATGGGTTTAGGCCATATTTAGATGATACATCATCATTAACACATGGTCTCAGACTGATTTACATTCATTCATCCTAGCGGTCAATATAGAGGCAATAACCTCATGTTGTGCCCGCTCCGAAGACTACCCAAACATGTTATGTAAAGACTGCATAATCAATGATGTTGTCGCCATAGGCTGATGTTGTGTAGCAATAACCTTAGACATGGATGTTATCAAATAGCTATGGGCTTTCTCATCGGCCTCAATCTAGTTATTATAGGCATTACGTGAAGCTCTGCCAGCATTAGGTGCTGGGTCAGGAGGATATTCCTCCATTATGATAAATTTAAGGTCTTCGCAAACCAAAATAACATTCATGTCACTTTTCCATTTAACATAATTTTCCCCGGTTAATTTTTCTTGTTGTTTGAGAATTGAGATAATTGTAGATGCCATAGATGAAAAAATAATAAACGCGCATTCAACATTCATTCATCTCATATTAAAATTGTCAAACATTTAGGCATAAAATTAAACATGATGCATGATCAATGTATAATGAATTAGAAACCTAAAAGAATTATTATGCCACGGTTATCTATCATCCGACAAATAAGTACCGCTGTAGGGTAGGTTAAGTTTTCGCATGATAGATTGAGACATTCTCATTTGATTAATATATCTAAAATAACTCTTATTCCTATATCAATCAACTACCGTCATTTTGATCAAAGAAACTTTGATTAACAACTTAATCATTGTTTTGTTTATTTCGAAACCCTTGGACTTAACTAGTGAAGTGTCGCTGTAGGGTAGGTCAAATCAATAGATACATCTAAAGTCCCTATCCTTTCAGAATCCAAACCTGATATTGACCCAAAATGGACATCATCCGTAGGGGGACGAGAGAAAAGCCGTCTCGAGGTGCCTTTTGAATCTCAAGTTTCTGGATAACAATGGAAATCGTGGGATATATTATGGTATACCCCTCTCCCACACACTATTTTGAAGTTTAAGGTTTCTATCACACTAGTTTCTAATTTATTAAGATTATGCTCGGCTAAAAACATATATTTATTAATACTAGTGGATTATTAGTGATCTAACCAATTTAAATCTTAAAATTTTATTCACTAATCCCGATTAGTCTCTACTAACCAATTAACTTAATTAAACTAATTTAATCAAGTTGCTTTAGTGATCTAATCAATTTAACTATTAAATTGTTAGTTTCTATAATAGGTTTTAAAATTTAGAATTCAACGAATGGACCAAATGTCATTAAACCATTTAATTGATAAAAGCATATTATTTATTCCAAAGGTACGTGAAATTATATTCCGAGTGCAGACCATATTATTGTCCAATCGAAATCGGCTATGGAATTTACGTCCGGGTTTCCATCCGATATACCAATGAAAATAATGTACTCATAAGGTCCATTTGTTTCTAAAACTTGAATTCGCAATTTTTAAACCTTTAAACCAATTAATCTTATTAATCTGTTTGCATGCATCTCAAATTCTTATTTAACTTTAAATTACATAAAATCATATTTTATTACTAGAATATCATGCATATCTTTATGTTATGACATGTGAAAATGCAAGAGTAGACACTCTAGGCTATATGACATGTTAATAAATATTTTAAAAACATACATTTTTACCCAGGCTTGGCGTCACGACTCCAAAAAGTGGGCGTCGTGATGCCCGTAAACCAGAAACTAAAACAATATCAAGTCTGCATTGCATCGCGACCAGTATTCTCGCATGTGTTACGCGTCGCCACGCGCAAAGGGTTGCGTCGCTGGAAAATGAAAAAACATACACAAAACAAATTGCGTTGACTGGGCTCTTATTTTTCTATACTAATTTAATTAGTACAATAAATCCAAGGCATCTCTTGGTCTTCAAATCTTGTTTCATGGTGTGTTGTTGAGTTCTTTGTGGAAAATCTTTGTCATAAGTCCTTTGCGGCATCGGCTCCTCCAAGTTACAAATAGGGTTACATAATGGACTTATTACAAAGGAAATAAACTTACAACACTTGAAATAATATGACCTTATGGTCTTACATTCCCAATATAAAACATAAGAGCCGGAAAAAATAATGATCAACGCAATACATTCATCACATGAATCAAAAGTAAACATTCATCATATAAACATTAAAATCATTCATCTCATGAATCTAATTGTGCCTACTCATCACAACATGTATTTTAATAATCTATATCTCATATAAATTATTAAAACTAAAAACTTGAAGGGTTAAGAAAACTTTTCAACCTTAAGCTTTGATACCAATTGTAAGAAACGATTTTCCTTAGCGCAGCAGAAGTTGGTAATCTGGGCACCGGCTCTGGTATGGACCTTAAAATTTTCTTTGTCTTCTCCCAATGTTGTTGCTGAGTTCCTCCAACTCTTGGAAAATGGATTTTACTCCTTTGATGTAGATGAGTTCCCTTTGAAATCCAACGCTTGGATCAACCAGCCGATCTTCCGAACTATAACTCGAAATCAACACTTGCATGAGTATCCAATACCAAGATATATGAGAACTATGTCATTACGCTTCCATAACATGCACAAGTGTAATACTAGCATATTTCGCATTATCGATGTCCAGTCTCGATAATACTACGACTAGGAATATTTAATGATTAAACCTTAGTGGATTAATATTGTCTCATATCTTATTAATCTGGTACTAATCATATGGACTTTTATCATTTATATATCCGGGTAATCCAATTACAAATGATAAAAGAGCAATTTCCTTTGTCACATAGTTAATTTGTACAACAACGCCATGTTCTGTACAAATAGTGATGCTATGAGTCATAATTATCCAACAATCTCCCACTTGGCCTATAGCCAATCACTCAAGTGTCTAACACCTAACTATGTACGGGTTGCTCAAATTTCTGCTGAGAAACAGCTTTCGTCAGCGGATTTACAATGTTATCATCTGATGTAATTTATTCGATCATCACATCGCCACGATATATGATCGAACGAATCAGATGAAATAGTCGAAGTACATACTTGGATCATTGATGAGACCGTGGTTCCTTAGCCTGTGTTGTAGCCTAGCTCAGCTGCTAACAGAACAACTCATAATCCAATTCGGATTATATAGATCCAAAATGCTTCTGTTGATGCCTCAGCTGCAGCAATGTTCCGTTGTTGTTATTTATTTGGCAACTGTATCTTGCTTGGAAGATTTCCAGCTCACTGTTCCATTATTAAAACAAACTATGTACCCTTATTACGACTTAAAGTTGTCTTTATCGGTTTTGGAAACTTGCAGCGGTGAACCTAGTCACCTCAAGTTCTCCTTTCCCCATATTTCCAGAAAGCATCCTTAGTTCGTCCAAGATACTCAAGGATGTTCTTTAGATCAATCCAGTGACCATCACCTGGATTGGACTTATAGCCTCTACATATGCTCAAAGCATATGAGACATCAGGTCACATACATTTTAAAAATGTACTAGCTCTGGAGGGTTGTCAGCAACTTTCTAGATCTATCCCAGTAGATCTTTATTCCTAGAGTAAAGCCTGTTTCTCCCAGGTATTCCATGGAGAATTTTAATGAAAGCCAAGCTTTCTCCGATTATATTATGAGAATGTTATTGCTAAGAAGCAATACATCATCAACTTATAGGACATTTATTGTCAGTGCGCTCCCACTAACCTTCTTATATACACAAGAATCATATTCATTTTGAATGAAATCATATACCATTATGATCTCCTCAAAACGTTGGTTCCAAGAACGATATGCTTGCTTCAATCCATAAATTGATCGATTTAACTTGCAAACCTTGTTTGAATATTTTGGCACAATAAAACCGTCAGGATGTTGTAAACATCCTCCAAAAGGTTTCCGTTAAGGAAAGCGATTTTTACGTCCATATGCCATATTTCATAAACGAAATATGCAGCATTAGCAAGCATTATCCAAATGGATTTAATCATGGCGATGGATAAAAGGTTTCGTCATAGTCGAAACTATGTCGTTGATGATACCCTTTCTGTACAAGCCTAGCTATGTACATTTATATATTTCCATCCATGTATGTCTTCCTTGAAGACTCATATAGTACCAATAGGCACAATGCCTTCTGGTACATCAACCAGTGTCCAAACTTGGTTGGTATACATGGAATCCATTTCGGACTTCATGGCACTTTGCCATGAACCGGAGTCGATACCTTGTATCACTACCTCATACGTAGCCGGTTCGTATTCCTCAATAAGATTGATATCTACATGAGGTGAGATCAGAAACCCATACCTCCCAGGTTTTTTTTTGAATCTCTCCGACCTACGTGGTTCTTGTGTATTCGAAGATTATTCGTACAGTTTCATCCCTGATGAACTGTTGGTGTTCTGTGAGGACTCGGTGCCTGGAACAGTATTACTCTGATTTTCATCGAGTTCTACTTTCCCCCAACTTACCACTGCATTTAGGTATTCCTCTCAGGAAAACCGCATGGAGAGCAACAATTACATTGTTCTCTTGTGAGTTGTATAAGTATTATACTTTGGTTTCCCTAGGACAACCTACAAATAGGCACTTATCTGATTTGGGTTCTAGTTTGGTACCATCCAAACATTTAGCGTATGCCCAGCATTCACAAATCTTCAGGAATGAGAAACCCGATTTCTTTCCTATTCATATCTAATATGAAGTCTGTCTAATAGATTTTTATGGAACATTATTCAAAATAAGTATTGCACTGTTTAATGTGTATCCTCAGAAGGAAATTTGTAGCTCAGAGCGACTCATCATTAACCTTACCATGTCCAATAAAGTTCGATTTCTCCGTTCGGACACACCGCTCAATTGAGGTGTTCTGGGAGGAGTCCATTGTGAAAGAATACCATACTCTTACAAGTAATCTTGAAACTCATATGTTTAAGTATTTTACACTATGGTCCGACCGTAATATTTTTAATACTTTTACTAATCTGTTTTCTACTTTGTGTCGAAACTCTTTGAATTACTCAATAGTTTCTAACTTCTGTTTCATAAGATACATATAACCGTAACGCGATGCCACATCCGTAAAGGTTATGAAGTATTCATATCCACCTCTAGCCGAGCTATACATGGGCCCACTTACGTCACTATGAACGAGGGGTAACAGATCGGTGGCACTTGCACTTTTACCAAGTAAAAGGTGTTTTAGGCACTTTGCCTAATAAACTAGATCGGTAGACATCATTTGAATTAGAATCAAATCCGTCCTAGTATCCACTATTCAAAAGTGTGGATATACGAGTCTTGTTAATGTGTCCTAGACAACAATGCCACTTTTACGTCTCAACAGATCTATACAGTTTGAGCTTTTGTTCGTCATATTATATGTTTGAGATTCATTTATATTCTAAATATAAATACTGTTATTCACATCTAATGTGTTTATCTCAATATTATCTTTATAAACAAAACACTTAGTGTTCTAGAATATAAAGGTATACCCGCAACGGGTTAAACTAGATATAGAGATAATGTTTCTAGTCAAACTAGGTACATTATAACAGTTTCCTAATTTAAGTACATGCCCAAAGGGCAGTTCCAAAACTTAGGTCCCCATAGCCAAAACAGCGACTCTCGTCCCGTTTCTAATCGCATGTCGATCTCATATGAAGCCAGTATCCTGCTCATCAGCAGATCCTGCACATCAGTACATATATTTATGTACCACATCTAGTATCTAAAATCCATTTTTAAAACCAGTTGTGGACATGTTTATAACAAACATACCTGAAGTCGGAGCCTTGCCCGTCTTCACTTTCTTCATGTCTGCCTTTGTTCATACGGAATTCACGCTTCCAGTGACCCCGTTTGCCACAGTTTAGGCAGACATCTTGGGATATGTCCTTTGTCTTCCTAGAAGACTGTGACAATTTTGCCTTTGCCCTGATTTCATATCCCTAGAAGCCTTCGGCCAAGCCTTAACCTTCTGGGATGTTGAAGTAAGATACGCCTTGCGCTTCTTGCCCTTTTGTAAACTTTGGCTCTGTCTCATTGAGCATAGCCATTAACTCTCCAAGAGTTTTCTTTTGCAATTAGTACTTCTAAGATCTAAGAATAGATCTATGAAGATCCTTCAATTTCAATATCATACTATAAGGATCTATTCCTTAGTTCTGACGAAGAAATTAAAGAGACATTGCGGCAAGCATAACGAATTGAGCACTAAAGTCATCATCACGATGAGTCTTCCAAGCTCATGCTCTACTATTTGCTCAATTCCGGGTTTAGGCCCGAGAGGTCACTTCTATCAAATATAGTAACTTCTTAACTCCCAGGACTATCCTGAGATTCTATTCCCAATTTGAAAATTGAAGTCGCTTAAAGACATTTTCACCCAGGATTATATTTTAAACGCTAATCTTTCAGTTATCTTGATTCCAATAGTCCAACTATCCAATCAACGATTTCGGGTACAATTGAATATAATGATTACTATAGTCTAACTATATAATCAACTACTATTTGATTGGTTAAATTCAAATATATTGATTACTATAATCCAATTATATAATCAATTATAAATGAAGTAGTTTGAATACAGTCCAACTGTTTAATTAAAACAACAATTGAATATTAGTCCAACTAATATATTTATAAATTTTTAATAATGAAAAATGAAATGAGCGTGTATTGGCAAGTATCTAAACGAAATTGCAAATTTAATACTTGCCTCCCACTATTTTTCGGCGAACCTCTAACCCTATGTGGAGTACTCGGGAAACCTAGTTTCCTAGTGGGCTAGGATCCCGTTAAATAAAACCTAACCTTGACTTTAGCCAACAAATTGTATGAAACTTAGCTAGGTAGATCTCTAAGATCAATTGGATCCCATCCAATTCCTAGATCCAGTAGGTGGACCTCCAAGTCCGAAACATATATCCAATATATGCCAATATATCCAATATATTGCCTAACCTTTTCCTCTGAATCAACTAAGCCTTGGCTTTGGCTCAACAAGCTTAATGAAACCAGTTAAGCGTAACCCATTAACAGTGGGAAAGCTTCGTAATCGAGGCCGATGAACAAGAAGTGACCTTGACTTTGGCCAACAAATTACAACTTGCCCAAGGAGTACGATATGGAACAAAGCCTTCATGATTCAAATACATCCGCGATGGACAAAGGTCTTGACTTTGGCCAACAAACCAATGTCAATCTTGGATCTTGAGAGAGAATCACTCAATGGAAGGAAAAACGCTAAATATAAAATGAGGGTTTTTGTCGCGATTTGGCAACCAATTTATTATCTTTAATTAGGTCTCATCATACACCCTTAAGCATGCATTCTAAAAGCACAATAAGGCGCGATAAAATTTAATAATGATATGCAGATGGATATACAACAAACTTGTTCCTAGAACAAATCTCTATCTTTCCTCTCTCTCGCTAGCACTATTCATACTTCTACCCAATTACATAATACTTCTAAAGAAATCTCATTTACATTGAGGGGAATTGGTGAGAAGAGAAATACAATGAGATAAGAAGATAAAAGGCTGGACACGCAGGTCCAATTTAATAAATTCTAAATTTATTACAACAATTTCCAAAATTTCCCTCACCCATCTAATATCCATCTGATATACATTATTCATACATACATCCAAGTATTCACACAAAGCATGTTATCAATCAATCTAATCCAATTAATTAATCTTTGATTAGTGACCATCCAATGTTCAAAAAACGATTTGATTTGCGCGAGTCCAACTCGTTTAAGAATAAATACTCAAAGTATGCATTCTTGAATTATATCGAACTACAATTTTAAATCCAATTTAAATTATATTCAATATTAATTCATATTTAATTCCAAATTAAACAATTACACTTTCAATAGTGTCTTTTAGACTTGGATTCCAAATCCAATCTTTATGGGTCTCAATGGCCCAATTAGTATCCAATAATATTCAATTAAAGTCTAATGGGCTTTTAATTAATTTTTTAGGCATGG